>CM021109.1:292319610-292418744 GCA_007115665.2 Sequoiadendron giganteum | reverse complement strand
AGCGAGAGGGAAAGAGATAATATTTAAATATTTTATAAATTGGTAATATATATATTTAATTATTTATGGATTAACTAAAATATTGAAATAATATTAAAATATTTATAGATTAACTAAAATATTGAAATAATATTAAAATATTTATAGATTAACTAAAATATTGAAATAATATTTAAATATTATACATTTAATAATATATTATATATTAAATACATAATTCAGTAAGAGATTATCATAAATTGTATATTAAATATATTACATTATAAACTTTATTGGATATTATATATATTAAATTATAAACTTAATTGCATTTTTAAATCATATATTAAAGATTGTATAAATTGTTTTAAAACTGATCTAAAAGATATCATATATCGAATTCAAATGCGATATCGGATTTGAATCGGATATCTGATTTGAATCCGATATCCGATATTTTGACACAAAATTTAATGCCTTGGTATTAGGCTCAGGATTTGGTTCGGACTTGCCAATCATAAAAAGTCAACACGTAAAACGTGTTTAACAACTTACCTTGTTTTTCCAAACTTTGCCCATGTGGCTGACGACTTTTATTTTACCTAAAATTGATGAAACGAAAAGGGTTTGTAAAGGAGCTTCTCAGCTTTCTACCAATATAAATTATATTTTACTTAGAATCTAACAAATTATTATTATTTATTATTTATTAGAATTACGACTAAAGTCCTGATTGATAGTCTGATAGAAAAACATCTATAGCCTTCAAACGGTATCACATTTTTTGAATCCAAAACATGTGTCACATTCTATGCTTCGCATACTATAGGATTTTTAAAAAAAATGAATTCCATTAAGTTTTGAGCAAGTTAAGGTGGTCAGACATATGAGTTTTTATATTTTTAAAAAGTTGTAATAAAAAATTCATAATTAATTATTTATTTGAAAAAATTACAAAAAAATATGCATCACATCTGAACATGAGTCCTCTACTTATATCTAAAATTTTATAAAAAAATACTATGATTTTATTATGGTTAGGGTGGTCAAACAAACACCTACTTCTTATTTTTTCCCTAAAATTTTAGTACTACTGTATTGAAATTTCAAATTTTCACCAAATAGATTTTTTTTTTACAAAAATTAACTTAGTAGTTTAGAAACTACATTCAATTTTTCACATATTCTATTCTTACATATTTTTGAAATAATATAGATAACTTATTCAAATTTTTATGTCAAATTGCCCAACTTTGATTTTCTGAATTTTCATTGCCACTTAAGGACCTGTTTTTTCCATGATGATCCTGCACATACCCAATATACTTATACTACAGCTAAATAAGAATTCCCAAAAGAAGGATAGGTCAATTTTCATAAACAAAAAAGGTCATCCTCTTGCTAATTTTAATTATCAATATTAGATTTGAAGTAAATTTTCATTTCATTCTTTGTTTAAATAACAAATATTTATCCACTAAACATCATTTTCAACTAAATATTCTTTGATACACATTGTTTTTTATTAGAGGTAATTGATTTTTATGAGATTTTTAATAAAGAATAAAAAATTACATACATAAATGTAGAAAATGTATGTATCTAGTTAGAAAAATCACTTTATTTTATATATATATATTTTAATATATATATATATATATTTTTTTTTTAATATATAAATATTAAAAAATAAAATATATTATATATATCCTATTAAATTATCAACATTATATTAATAAATTTGTCTATTTTAAAAATATTTAATGAAATGACTATATAAAGCTAAAAGTGAAAAAATATTCTTAAAAAAAAATGAAAAAATAGTTTATTTAAGTGTTTTTCCCTAAAAAATTGTTCATAACACCCCAAACTTCTTAGTCAATTATGTTCAACATAAATAATTTTTACAATTTTTAAAGTCAAATATTTAACATGTTCACTTTACCAATCCAAGAGGTAGCTTTTTCAAGAACTATACCACTCGAGACAAGGAATGAAATTAGGGTTGGGAGAAAGTAATTGCCATTGCCTAGTTTCTTATTCCCACCCTGTACTCGAACTACTCAAACTCTACTTCAGACCATGAACATATTTGTTTATTTTGATTTTAATACCTATCATATCATTTGATATTTTTACATCACTCAAACTTTGTTCTCTCTCTGTTCATATCATAAAACAAATTTCTTTTTTGTTTTGATGGTTTGAATGATATGGACTCTTGAATTCGTTTCAAAAAATGTTTTGACATGAAAATTCAAAGCCAAAATCATTTATATATATATATATATATATATATATTATTTGATTATATTATGTTATTAAAGATTTAATGTTATATTATTAAAGTTTTTTTTGTTAAGGAATTATGATTAAAATAATATTCCAGTAGATTAATCAAGAAAATTTTAAACAATTTAAAAACATACACAACTTTAAATTGTGAATTATATTTTCTAATATACACGTATTTAATTTGGTCCCCTCAAGCACTTACCAATCTTTTAACTTTCATTCTTCATTTTTTTGTTTTAAAGTAATTTCTCAAATTTGAATATAATGTTTCTCTCATTTTACATTAAAGTTGTTTGCATTTGTCATGTTTTCTTGTTTAATATAGGCATGAAATGTCCTAAAATTTACATTACTAGCATTTGAACTTAAAGGAGGTTCAAGGATTACAACCATAAAATATTATATGTATGTTGATATGTTAAGAGTACGTGTGATCCTAATTATAATGCTTTTAGGATTATAATAATTAATAAATAGGATTAGAGTTATAATTTAGTTAATAATTATAATAGTTTTAGTTATATTTTATTTAATTTTTAGTTGTATTTATGTATGTTTTGAAGTTAATAAAATTTAGAAAATAAAAAAGTAATGTCAAATAGTATAAGATCTAATTTAAATTTTTATTTTAATATATAAATATTAAAAAATAAAATATATTATATATGTCTTATTAAATTATATATTAGTAAAAGTAACATTTATTTATTCTAGAAAGATTTAATGAAATCTAAAAATAAAAATCATTTAAAAAAATTAAAAATAAGTAACATTTATTTATTGTAAAAAGATTTAATGAAATGACTATATAAAATTAAAAGTGAAAAATCATTGTAATTTTTTTTGAAAAAATAGTTTATCTTGTTTTTCCTAAAAATTCACTCATAACACTCCAAACTTCTCAGTCAATTATGTTCAAGAGAAATAATTTGTACAATTTTTAAACTAAATATTTAACATGATCACTTTAAAAGAATTAATTATATTTAAAAAGCATAAAATTTTAGTTTTTAATTGGTTCAAAACCAACTTATTAATAAATAAATAAAAAATGAGTTGAAGAACTCATTGCAATAGTACTAGCACTTGCATTTAAAAAAAATTCAAGGATTACAACCATAGAAAATTATATGTATGCTAATATGTTAGAGAGTATGTGTGAATGAAATGAACTTAGACAAATATAGATTTTTTTTCTTAAAGAAATGAAGTATTATATGATTGTGAAATATTTGCATATAGATTTAAAACATAAAGCATGAAAATGAGAAAACAAAGTTGTCATCAAATTGACAAAAAATATTGCAAATGTTACTATGCAGTTGTCAAATCAATATTTATCTGGCTTGTATGTGATAAGTGAGATTTTGGAGGTTTTTACCATTAAACGATAGTTGGTTTACCATTAAACGAAGCTAAAACTTGTTTTCCAACAACTCAACAGTGGTTTGTAGGTGTGAGACTTGTTTCAGGCTCAAATCTCACACCATATGTAGCCTATCAACTAATAGTAATTAATATATTATTTTTATAATTTTAATAATTAATATTAATGTATTTTAAATGATTATATAATTTTTTATTAATATAGGCATGCAATATGCTAGAATATAAGCATCTAGTGTCCTATAATATAGGCACGAGTTATTATAAGTGTATTTTTTATTTTTTATTTACTAAAAATAAGTCATTTATATGATTTATTAATTTAATTTAATTAAATTTAGTTCCTAAAATATATAACCAAAAATTTATATTATGAAAATTAATATTTTTTATATTTAAATAAAAAATAAAAAAATATTCTCAATAAAATGTCTAATAATATATTTATATAATATTATTTAATGAATCTAAAATGTACAATTATAAAATCAATATATTAACATTTACATAACTTTAATAATTAATATGTTTAATTTTTAAATATATTACTAATATTATTTATAAAAATATATTTTAGGAACTATTTATATTTTTAATAATATTATTAATACACAAATTAAAAATTTAAACAAACATATTATTTATTTATTTAACCTGAATTTATTTATTTAAACTAAATTCATAAAAAATATTTTTTTTATAATTAATAAAAAAATTTAAATTTTTTTTATTAAATGCTTTATAATATATTTAGATAATATTGTTTTATATATATCTATTTCTCCTCTATTCTCTTTTTGATAAAAGGTGCAAGCACCTACGCTCCCAAAATGCTTCACACTACTCCAATTGCTATGCATACTACCTCTTTCAATGATGGTGACAAGGGCATTGGTTGTCTAGCAGTGGTGGCACTAGTAGTAGGGATTCCTCGCACATGGTTTGTCACCTTCTTCCTAAAGGAAAAGTAGATTTTAGAAAGGCACCAAATGGTTTTGGTGGAGCTAAGGTTTTTGGTGTTGGCGGCAAGAATTTTGGACCGCTTGTTTCTCCAAAGAAGGGCTCACCCCATTCAAATGCCTTCAAAAACTTGCCTCTTACTAAGTCTTGTCACATTATTGCTTTTGCTTTGGCGTCACCTACCAAGGATGGCTCTCACTCGAGCGGAGTTCATGGTGTTTGTGGGTGCAACAGAATGGAGGAAAAAATCATGGATGGTAAACCTAGTTTCAACAATGCTCTATGCAACGTTAGGGGAAGAGATTCCTTTTGGTAAAGGAAAACTCATCCTCTAATTTCTTATCCCTATGGATTTGGTGCCTCAGATCCAACTAGACCTATCATTCTGATTTCTAGATCGTCCAAAGTCCTTGAGATTTTTTTGCACAATATGGCTAGTGATGTAGGAGCATCCAACGGTGTAGGGCAATCTTGCATCACCCAAAAAAAATGTTTTCTTTATTTTCTTTAGTTGTTTTGAGTTCCATGATGGCACTTAAGGGGCATGAGACAATCATGAGTCAAAAATAGTGAAATACGGTCACTTACTATTTTTAGTAAGTTGGCCTAAACGGGCTTGTATGGACCTAAAAATTTACCAGAAGGAGTAGAGTTGAAAAATTTTCCGATCGCAAAAGAATCACCTCAATACCCTGAACAGTTTGGCAGAAATTAAAGTTTACGTCCCAAGAAATTTCTCCAATGTAGCTTCAAATTCAAATATAAAAATTTAGAGGCCTCAAAATAATTTGAAAAGTGGCCAAACGACCATATGGTCGATTCACATGTTGTAGATCTCTTTGAGAGCTTTCCAGCGATATGCAATAATAGCGAATCAGACACCCGGATCAAAATTTATGGCCCCATGAAGTTGCCCCTTTAAAAAGTGAATTTCATTAAAATTTCTTCCTAGGTCAGAAATCAAACAATGAGACTTTTGGCGCCAAAACAAAAGGGAAAGTTGAACTTTCTAGAACATTCTAGGGTGGTTATTGGGTAAAATTAAAAGGGTTTAGTAGGGGTTGTAGAAGGTGGCTCCATTAGTGTAGATTGTGGCTCCGAATAATAGTTTTCTTCCAAATTTGATTTTGTTGTAATGAATCAAGCCCATAAGGTTGTAGCATGTAAGTTTTGAATCTGTATTCATTTTTTTGAAGATAATTTAAAGTGGGTTATTTTTTGTCTCACATCTTTTGTGTTGGTTTCTATTGTTTTGTTTTGTGTGGTGTAGTCCTCATCAAGTGGTATCAAAGCAGGAGTTCCTGAGCTTGTAACAGAGCATCGAATGTGAGACAATTGTAGCAAGACCTATAAGTGTGGGTTGAGTTCAAGATGCCCCCAAGACTTTCCCAGCATGGTAGAGGTAGAGGCCGAGGTGGTGGAGGAAGAGATCCACCTAGAGATGAAATCAAAGCCCTTAGAAGGAAATTAGAAACATTGCAACAAGAGGTTTGAAGAAGAGATGTGCAACGAGACAAAGATGACAGTGAAGATGAAACAAAAGAGGAAATGGAAGAGGAAGAGAAGGATCCAATGGATTATGGAGAAAGAAGATTGTTGCGAGCAATCTCAAGCATTGGGAAGAGACCTAAAATGGAGGTTTCAACTTTCAGTGGAAGTCTGAATCCTTAAGAATTGATCGATTAGATCAATGACATTGATGAATTTTTTGAGTTTGAGGAGATTGAAGATCCCCATAGAGTAAGGTTTGCAAAGAAAAAAATGAAGGGACATGCCAATATATGGTGGAAAGAGGCCCAGTTAGAAAGAGGAAGACAAGGGAAAGATAAAATTTATAGATGGGAAAAAATGGTGTCAAAATTGAAGAAACAATTTATTCCAGTCGATTACGAATTGGAGCTACTCAAGAAGATGTAGAGCTTGAGGCAAGGAAAAAGGGCAATGAAAGAATACACAGAGGAATTTCACAAGGTCCTGATTTAGACATGACATTTTGAGGCGAATAAAGAAAAAGTTTCTCGTTATATTAACGGGCTGAAGCCAAGCATATAGGAAGAATTGGCACTAGTAAGAATGACCACCATTGAGGAAACTTATCAGTTTTCTCTAAAGGTTGAAGAACGGTTGAACAAGAGGTTCGAGAACAAACAACAAGGTGGAGGCCATGGAGGAATGACTGGTGGACGGTCATATGGAGGTCGAAATGAAGACCAAAAGAAGGGTGAAGGCTCCAATAACAACCATAACCAAAAAGGAGATAACACCTACCATCCTCGTGATTAGAATAATGGAGACTAAAGAGGAAGAGGAAGATCTGGATGAGGATCGGGAGGAGGAGGATTTCATGGAACCTGTTTTAAGTGCAGAGAAGGACATAGAGCCTATGAGTGTCCTCAACATCAAGGAAGGACAAATAGAAGACCTGAGGGTAATGCACGAGTTGCACATGTAGATGAAGATGTTGAGTCTTCACATTTTGAGGATGCAAAAAGAGGAGAGGTTCTTGTTACTATAAGAGCGTTGTTGAATGAGAAGGAACCAAATCAAAGGAAGATTTTTTTCCGCACCAGATGTAAGTGCTAAGGTAAAGTTTGCAATGTTATTATTGATGGAGGTAGTACTAATAACCTTGTTTCGGAAGAAATGGTTAGTAAGTTGCAGTTGGAGAGAATAAGACATCTAAACCCATACCGGATTGCTTGGTTACAGAAGGACCATAAAGCCTTGGTAAATGAACAATGTCTTGTAAAGTTCAAGATTGGAAATTACCATGATGAGGTATTGTGTGATATTATGCCTATGGATGTTTTTCATATGTTGTTAGGAAGACCGTGGCAGTTTGATCGGCGAGCAATACATCATGGACATGCCAACACCTATTCTTTGACAAAGGATGGGGTTCACCATAATTTGAAGCCCTTGAAAGAGGTAGAAGAAAAGGTATGCAATAATGCAAGAATTTGTTTGGTTGATGGAAGAAAATTCCTAGAAGGTATGATGCATGAACATATGTGTTTTGCATTGATCGCTAGAATTGACAAAGAAAATACTACTGAGGTACCTATAGAGGTTTCAGATTTGTTGAATGAGTTTCAAGTTGTTATTTTTGATAACGTACCTGAAGGTTTTCCTCCAATAAGAAATATTAGTCATCAGATGGACTCGATTCTTGGAGCTAGTTTTTCGAATAAGGTAGCTCATCATATGACTCTAGCAGAAAGTGAAGAGTTGAACAAACAAGTGCAAGAGTTGTTGCGGAAGGTGTACACATCTAAAAATGGTCACGGTCGATCGAACCTGTTAATTAATTAAATATGAGTTATTTAATTAATGTTCTTAAGTCTCCTACATATAAATAAATTTAATTATTTATTTATATTGTTCATTTTTCTAATTCTTCTAATTTAATTAATGCTATCTTCGTCTTAATTAATTAAATTAATTTTACAATTTATTTACATTAATTACCATAAGTTTAAATTCCAAATTTAAATGATATTCTTCTTTCCACACTTAATTAAATAATTTTGATATTTAATTAAATCATTTTCCAAATTCCCACTTCTCTCACAAAAATTAAATATTTTTAATATTTAATTAAAAGGCTTTTTCCTTTTCTCATAATTAAATATTTACAATATTCTATTAAAGCCTTTTCACATTTCTTTCACACATAATTAAATATTTATTTATCTAATTATGAGAGACACCTTTCAATTTGTCTCTTCATTTTCTGTCTCTTCATTTTCTGTCTCTTAGAATTCTGCCTTCTTTTTGAATTCTCGATCTCTCACCATTCATTCCAACAGGTTTGAACTCGATCGTCGATCTTGGCCAATCGAATTCCTACCTTCAAAAATCTATAAATACGGCCCTTTCATGAGTTGAGAAGGACCTCGAATCTCACATTTTCAAGCGTAGTTATTATAGTCGCATCTTAAGCATTTCATAGCATTTTAATTCAATAAGCTCAATCATTTACATGCATATTCATTTTTGATAAATCTCATTCTCTCAAGTGCCATTCTATAAGTTGTTGTTTGCACAACTGAGAGCAAACATCTTGAAGCGAATCCTTGGAGATAGAGGACAATGAAACGAATTTGAAGAAGTTGCGGTTTAGAGTTTGCGTTTACCTTATTTTATTTAGTTTTCTTCAATCTAATGTTTCATTGGTGTATTAGATTAGATTCAATTTAATTTGACACATTCTAATGTACACATTTATGTCGCCCACTTAGGGAATCACGAACTAAAGATTAAAAATCTTTTAAAGTCATAGAATCTTCATTCTATCTTGACTTCCATCACCATTGCACTATTTCATTCCTTTGATCAAAGTTAGTAGGATTTGAGTAAAGCTTATGCCTGTTACCACGAGATCTCAAAAGCACATAAAAAAAGAGGAAAGTATAGTAAGCAAAATGGGTGATAATAATGAGAGGGAGGAAAACCTCTTTAACATTCCAAATAGGGAAGAAATAACTAAAGAGAGACTTCAAGAAGCAGAACAAGATCCTCAATTCCATACTCTTATGGAAAAGATTTTGGAAAGAAACAAGGAAAGGTACTTCCTTTCTTTAGCTATTCAAGGAGCCAAATTACCTGCCGATTTTGACACAGAAGGAATTAAGGAAAATCCTGAAGCTCCTCTTAACGATTTTGATGCCCTTACTCAACAAATCAGAGAACTACAAGGGAAAATAAAAGAAATGCAAGGGGGAACACCAAAGAAGTATGTTTTGGAAGAAATATGTCCCTATCCATTCGATAGAAATCTTCGAATGATACCTTTTCCAAAACATTGTGAAATCCCTAAGTTTGATAGATATAATGGGAAAACTGACCCCATTGAACATGTAAGGGATTTCCGAAATATGAGTTTAGAATCCGCCCATGAAGACACCTACTTAATGCGGTTGTTTCCATGAAGTCTAGGTGGACAATCCATGGAGTGGCTTTCAAAGATCACTCCCCCCATTAGAACTTTTGAAGAGTTGATAAATAAATTCATATCGCAATACTCTTACAACATCCAACATCAGATAACCATGCTTGATCTTTGTAAGATAAAACAAAAAGTAGGGGAATCTTTCACTACATTTTTACAAAGATGGAGAAGAACTTTCGCTAGATATTCTCGTCCTGTTCCTGAAAAGGAAAAGATGGAGATCTTCATCGATAGTCTTAATCAAGAACTGAGTTACAGACTAAACCTTCATTGTCCTCCATCATTTGAAAAATTGATTGAAAACGCAATCACTATTGAAGGAGCATTGATCAAACGTGGAGTTCTAAAAGTTGATAAAGAGGGTTCAAATTCGTACAACAACAACCATAGTAACAACAATGACAAGTCACGATTTTGGACTCAAAATAAAAATGTTGGAAATGATGGGTTAGTAGGTGCTAACAACGTGAATTTGAAACCCATCATTCTTAATGTGTCAGGTGCTCAACGTAACAATAATGTTGGACATTCTAACACGCAAGGCAATGTTTCTAATCAAGGAAACACAACTAATACTCATGGAAATAATTTTGGCAATGATCAAAATTCAAGTGCACCCAGACCATCATACTTTTCAAGTCAACGGAGTTTCACTCCCTTGGGCCAATCTTTGGAATCTATTCTCAAAGAGTTATTGAATCAAAACGCTATTACATTGCCACCACAAAAAGACTATGAACCTCGAGTTAAACCAACATCGTGGAATGACTCACACTTCTGTGATTATCATAGATGCAAAGGTCATAAGACAAACAGTTGCCAAGGGTTAAAGAATATCGTTCAAGATCTTATTGATAATCATACCATCACAGTTGAGGGACACAATGTCAATAATGATCATCAAGCATTCAAAAACCCGCTCCCTAATTATCACAAAGGGGAATCCTCGAAGGATAAGGGCAAGAATGTTAATAACATCCAAGACATTATTATCAATCATATCTATACTGATGACCCTCAAGTCAATGCTATCTGAATCAAAGGGAAGCCAGAATATCGAGAGGTCAATGTTACTACATGGGGACAAGCAAAGATCATTGTCAAAGGCGGTTCATCTAAAGCAAACAATTACGCGGCAATTCCCCTTCCAAGTCAATACAATTTGGTTGAACAATTACGAAAAACGTCAGCCCAAATCTCTATCTTAGAGCTTTTAAAGTTATCACCTGCACATAAGGACATTCTGGAAAAGGCTCTTGTCAATACAACTGTATCTCCTGATCTAGATACCGATAAGTTTCAAGCCATGGTGGGGAACTTGTCCTCCAACACATGTTTATCTTTTTCTGAAAGAGATGATTCATCCATAACCCATCCGCATAATTCATCTCTATATTTAGAAGTCATGGTTCACAAAGCCCGCATTAGACGTGTCCTTATAGATGGGGGAGCTAGATTAAATATTTGTACTTTAAAATTGGTCCTAGCTTTGGGATATTTAGTAGATTCTATAGACCCACGGAGAAAAATTACAATCAAAGCCTATGATGATGAAGAAAAAACTTCAAAAGGTCTTATCATGTTACCAATCAGAGTGGAACCTGTTGTGAAGAATACATTTTGTCAGGTTCTCGATCGGGATTTAACCTATAACATACTATTGGGTCGTCCATGGATCCATGACATGCAAGTTGTTCCATCTACTTATCACCAATGTTTGAAGTTTCCATACAATGGACAGGAAATAACCATACCCGTTGATCACAATAGTAGTCAAACTTGTTCTAACCTAAGAGCGACTCAGGATACATTTGTCCCACATAATAGAGAGGCTTTGGCCGTATCTACATCCAGAAACAAAGAACAAGTGCAGGAAATGATAAACAATTTTGGCAACAAGCTGAAATTGAAAGATAATGGGGTAGGAGAATATTATTTATCTCTCTCTAATTTACCCTTATCACCAAGATCTCATGGTCAGCCGTCAACATCTACACCGCAAGCTGCAACAGTTTTAGCCTCCACTTCAACCCCCATCACCAAATTTAATGGGATGTTTATCAAAGAAACTGAAGGAGAAGATAGAGTTATTCTCAACTGGCTCTATAAAGATGAAGAAGAATCCGTACAGCATATCAAGATACCCACACAAAAATATGGAAAGGGTTATGCTATCATGCAACAAATGGGTTATGAAGGAAATGGCCCTCTAGGTAAAAGAAAAGAAGGTATTATGGAACCTTTCCAATTAAAAACAATGCACCCAAAAGATAAGACAGGGATAGGATATGGTGAGGATACTAATGAAAAAGTAACACAAAGGCCATCTAATGAAGAAATAGCCGAGTCAATTCTGCGAATTCAAGAAAACAATTTTGACACTGACTCCAATGAATATGAATGGGACACCATCTTTGATGATAAATTTTGGAGGTACAAAAAGGTGGATGTCATACACAAATTCTCACCTTCATTCTTACAAGGAGAAAGCTCAAGACCTTCGTTTGAATGCGTCGTACAAAGTGATCATGACTCTAGTGAGACCAATTCGATTCAAAGCAAGATAGAACATTTTGAGGAGGATACCATCTTAGACTTCTCCCATAATAACGTTGACAATAACGTTATGACCCTAACGGCCAATAACTTTACTTATCCTAATGATCCATTACCTTTGGTTCATCCTGAACTCATTGATTGGGAACAAATCGCACCCATTGATGTTCCAACTTTTCCAAATGACGAAACCATAATAAACTTTCTTTGCTCATCACATCCCGAAACAAGTTCCATCGGGGAATCACCGGATCAGAGTTTTCAACAGGAAAGTGCCAAGTTTCTCAGCTATGAAATAAATAACATAAAAGAAAGACCTAATGGTGAAAACCTAACAAAGGCAGTATTAGGTCAAGAAAAAAGAAAAATGAAAGAAAGATCTAATGGTGAAAACCTAACAAAGGCAGTATTAGATCAAGAAAAGAGAAAAATAAAAAGCGTATCCAATGGTGAAAACCTTTCAAAGGCACCAGAGGATTGGAAATTTGAAACTCTTCCGGAGTACTATCAGGAAAGATCTTCCATTTTGATCGAACCAACGGAGGCACTTAATCTAGGTACCACAGAAAAGCCTAAAGTGTTGCAATTAGCTGCATCTCTTACAGATGAAGAAGTACCTAAATTCATAGAATTTCTCAAAGATAATCAAATTAGTTTTGCATGGTCCTACGTAGATATGCCTGGATTGGATCCAGATCTCATCATGCATCATCTATCTATTACACCGGGGGCAAGGCCTGTAAAACAGAAACTCAGAAAAATACATCCACATGTCGCATTGTTGGTTAAAGAGGAACTAAAGAAACTTCTAGATGTTGGATTCATCTGATCCATAGATTATGCAAAATGGATTTCAAATATTGTGCCTGTTTCAAAGCCAGATGGAAGGATAAGAATTTGCACGGATTTCAGGGATTTGAAAAAAGCATGTCCTAAAGATGATTTTCCTTTACCAAACATTGATATGATTGTGGATTTAACTGCTGGACATGCAATGTACTCATTAATGGATGGATTCTCAGGATACAACCAAATAAAGATTGCACCAGAAGATCAAGATAAAACCGCATTCACATGTCCTTGGGGTACATATTGTTGGAACGTAATGCCATTTGGATTGAAAAATGCAAGGGCTACCTACCAACGAGCAATGACAACAATTTTTCACGACATGATGCATACATTTATGGAGTATTATGTTGATGATCTTCTTGCCAAGTCTAACACTAGAGAAGGACACATCGATATCTTGTCTAAAATTTTCAAAAGAATGGAACAATTCAAAGTATGACTTAATCCTAAGAAATGCGTCTTTGGAGTAAAATCCGAAAAGTTATTAGGATACATTGTGTCAGAAAAAGGAATTGAAGTGGATCCAGCTAAAGTACAAGCAATCCTTGATATGCCACCACCGAGGAATATTAGTCAACTACGCTCTTTACAGGGACGGTTACAATCCATTCGCAAATTTATTGCTCAATTGGTAGATAAGAGTTTACCATTTACATATCTCTTGCACAAGAATGTCCCATTCAAATGGGAGAACAAATGTAACACAACCTTTGAACAAATAAAGCAATATCTCATGAATCCTCCAGTATTGGCTCCACCAATACAAGGTGCGCCTCTCATATTATATATTATTGTCACAGCAGTATCTTTAGGAGCATTATTGGCACAGGAAGATTACTCAGGAAAGGAACGAGCCATTTATTACATCAGTCGAACTTTAACAAGTCACGAGTTAAATTACACCTTCATTGAAAAAGCTTATTTAGTGGTGGTGTTCACTTCTCAAAAATTATGACACTACATGTTGACTCATACAATAAAGCTTGTGGCTAAGATTGACCCACTCAAGTATCTTCTAAGCAAGGCAACCTTAACTGGCAGGTTGGATAAATGGGTTATGATCTTGAGCGAGTTTGATATTCAGTATGTGGATCGAAAAGCAATAAAAGGACAAGTAATTGCAGATCAATTAGCAGAAGCACCGATGCTGGCAGAACATCCAATACATGTTGATTTTCCTGATGCCGATATTTTCGCAGCAGATATCCAACAATCACGGTCACTTTACTTTGATGGTTCTTATACTCAACATGGTTCAGGAGCAGGAATTCTTTTCATCACACCTCAAGGACATACGATCCCAAAATCTTATCGGCTAATGTTGCCTTGTACAAATAACATAGTTGAATATGAGGCATTGATAATAGGCATGAAAACTGCGATAAATTGGAAAATCACAGAACTTCAAGTTTTCGGTGACTCGCAACTTGTCATAAATCAAATCAATGATGAATACCACACTAAAGATGACAAATTGATACCTTACAAAAGAATGGTTGATGATCTCAAGAAATACTTTGTTAATATCCAGTTCGAACATATTCCATGCATTGATAACAAAGCAGCAGACGCCATGGCTACTATTGCCTCTCTACTCCAATTGTCAGAGAATAAAAAACAGTACGATTTCCTGGTGGAACAATTGTTTTCTCCCACCCATGACGATCCTGAAACACAAACCATTTGCCATCTAACAAGTTCCGAATCTTCCTTATATGGCCAAATCTACACTTGAAAAATACTACTTTACCCTTAGACTTGTCTAGAAATCAAAAACGAAATTTCATTCGTCAATCATCCCGTTATACTCTAGTTGCTGACGTCCTATACAGGTGTGGTCTGGATGGAACCCTCCTTAGGTGTCTTGCACGCGATGAATTGGAAAAAGCCTTACAAGAGGTCCATGGTGGGATTTATGGGACACATTTAAGTGGACTAACCTTAGCAAAGAAACTTGTAAGATTAGGATACTACTGGCCAACTATGGAGAAAGAATCTTTCGCCTTAGTGAAGAAATGTGCAAAATGTCAGATTCATGGGAATCTCATTCACGCTCCTGCTCAGGAATTACAACCTTATACCACAACATGGCCTTTCGCTCAGTGGGGATTGGACTTGGTCGGCAAAATACATCCATCATCTTCAAATGAACACAAATTTATCATTACAACCACTGAGTATTTCACTAAGTGGATTGAAGCTGTTCCTTTAATAACTGTTATGGGTAAACAAATTTCTTCATTCATCTTGAATTATATCATTTGCAGATATGGCATCCCTAGCTCCATTATAACAGATAATGGTAGACCCTTTAAAAATCAAGATGTTGATGAATTATGTGAAAAGTTTCACATCCAACACAGATACTCCACACCTTATTATCAGTAGGGGAATGGTCAAGCTAAAGCTTCAAACAAAATAATTTTGAAAATTCTGAAGAAAACAGTGAATGAAGCAGGTCGTGATTGGCATGTTCAATTAAATCCGGCATTATGGGCCTATCGAACAAGCATTCGCATGCCGACAGGAGCTACTCCTTATGCTTTGGTCTATGGAACAGAAGCTATTTTGCCATTGGAAGTTGAGATTCCTTCACTTCGAGTATCACTCAAAGGGTTAATCAATGATGAAGACTACAGAGTATCAAGATTGCAAGAGTGGGAACTACTTGATGAATGACGTCAAACTGCAGTTAATCACTTGAAGGGATATCAACAAATCATATCTCGTAACTACAATCACAGAGTCAAACCATGAAGTTTTCAAGTGGGTGATTTGGTCCTCAGAGAAAACCCTCGAAATCAACAAGATCTGGAAAAGAAAGGAAAATTCGAACCTAACTGGTTAGGCCTGTTCGTTATCGTTGCAGCCTACGGATCGGGGACATATCAGTTGTCAACAGCAAAAGGGGACCTGTTTGAAGACCCGATCAACAACATTCATCTGAAAAGGTTCTACACCTGAAAACAAAAAACAAAAAAAATAAATAAATAAATAAAAATTAAAAAAATTGCCTTGATGAAAACCTGGCAAACAGGCATCTTGGTAAATAGCAAAATTTCATAAAATCAAGAAAAAGTGCAATAAAAACAAACAATGAAAACCTGGCAAACAGACATTGTTTGTAATTTTATTTAGCTCTCTCATCTATTAGGATTCATTCTGCATATGCATCCTCCCATCAGTATCACACACGCCTCACTATCGCATTCGCATCATTTTCCTTGAAACGACAAGGATCTCATCATGACTTGATGATTAGAGGTTTATCCATCGCAACAGTTGTGTCTAGCAAGAGTCAGAGTACAAGGTCACTAGGGGGTAGTTCGCTTTTCTAGGAAGTAGTCAGTAGCGGGTGTCTAGCATTAGAGTGTCTGAAACAACAATTTCTGAGCTTACATGATTATCTTGACAGATGATTTAACAACAAATTGGATGATCTTAATCTGAATAAAATGAATGACAAAACTTAAAAGTAAAAGTTGCAAATTGTTGTTTTGATATTTGATGACATCATATCTTTGGAGTGGTTTAATGATGTATTGAACTAGAATCACAAGGAAGAAGTATGATTTTTCTTTGACTGTTGTTTGTAAGTTAATCATTAGTATGATGCAAATTGGTCGCGAGACATGTTCTACAATGGATCATTGATGACATTTCAGAATTTGCATAAGAAATTGATTAACTTTTGTCTATTTATGCAAGCAATACTCAGGTCATCTTGGTTCAATTATACCATCGATGCTTGTATTAACTTGCTACATTAAAACATTATGGAAGCAGTACTCAGGTCATCATTGGTGTTAACATACCCTTTGATGCTTGTACTAACTTTCAACATATCAAAAGGCTCAATGATGAGAACTAAACACAACGAGAAATGGCAACAAGGAGAATGATTCATTATTTCATTTTAGGGTTGCATTAATTCATTTACGACTGCATAATTCATTGGCATTTTGAGGTTCTTTTTTTTTAGATTTTTGAGGGTGGATCACATTCTTAAATATCTTTTTTGACAAATGGTTGAGTAAGACTGGACATTTGTTGCATCTCATCATCATATCATTATCATATTCATTATCATGTCATTTTCGATCATTGCATCATAGGCATTCATTACATTATAGGCATGGTTATCATTCATCTTTCATTAACATATACATTTGCATATTTCACACATTCACAAAATAAAAAATTGCATTCATATTTTTCACATCATTACATCATATATCATAAAATAATTACATGAGTGCATTTTCATTATATCTTTACATCATCATCATCATAAATCATAATCATTTACATCTTGCATTCATTGCATATATCATAAAAGAAAAGATTTTTTTAAAAAATCATATCATATCATCATTTGCATCATCATCATACATGACATGGCATATAAAATCAAAGCATCCATAACATG
Organism: Sequoiadendron giganteum; assembly: GCA_007115665.2. Lineage (NCBI taxonomy): Eukaryota > Viridiplantae > Streptophyta > Pinopsida > Cupressales > Cupressaceae > Sequoiadendron > Sequoiadendron giganteum. The sequence goes on along the minus strand of CM021109.1, from coordinate 292,401,336 downwards.
TGCATAAATCATCTATAACACATGTGCATAATCAAATCGCCACTGCATATCATAGATCTCATCAAAACAAATGTCCGAAAATACAAGGATATCAAATGTTTCAAAAAGATATATCATACAATGGCATCAATATGAATAAACTGCTCATCACTGAGGGGCATCTGGCTGTGGAGCATGGCTACTGCTACCGTTGGAGGTAGTGGGTCTCGCTGGATCTCTGCTCCCAGAGGCTCTGATCTCTCATCTGGCTGGCTGCCCACACTCCTGGTCGCACTCTGAGAGTGATTGCGTGAGTGAGTCCGAGTCCGAGTACCTGACTGAGTGAAGGCTATCTGTCGCTCAGGTTGGCATTGCCTCAAAATAACGCACGTTGTAATACTCTACCTCTCGAGCAATCTCTAGTCCCTCTGCCACAACCTCTCCAATAGAGGTGCTCTCCACTGATCTTAGTAGCCTCTCAGCTACCCCCTCGACCTGAACACATCTCTCTCAGAAGCTGTCCCTCTCGGCCATAAGATGTGTTATCTGTGGGTCAAGAGGTGGTGGCTGCACTATCTGTCCCTGTAGCTGAATGATGGTCACCTAGGCTTGTGCCAACTGACTCCTTAGATTCTGAACCTCAATCTACATAGAATCAAACTGTCCCTGTGACGGAGCCCTAATGGTGATCCGCGACGCTGAAGTGTTGGCCTGACCCACTGCTCTAACTGTCTGTGGCCTCGTCCTGAAGGGAATGTCAAAGAATAATTTTTGTCTCCCACCACCTCCATCATCCCCATCACCTGAGTCGTCTGACTCCTCATCTGTGTCCTCGACCTCGGAGCTCTCATCATCTACCTCCATGGCTACCCCGCCGATATTTTCCATCTGCCCTACCTGTACCTGCCCCTGATCTTGTGGCTACCCTGCTACTGGATGTCCCTGTGGCTGCTGTAACCCTGCCGGGATAACTGGACCTCCCATCAATGGGGCGGGCTCATCTGGACTAGTAAAATGCAAAAAGGGATGTGTGTAGAAATATGCAGCATAATCATTTGTCATCCCTGCATTTGTGATCTCTGGTCGAATAGTCCAATCATCTGGTTGTAGATCCAAGTACTCCTCTCGGGCGGCCTCAATAGTCAAAATTGGCCCCCACTCTAGTACATCTCCTCGACGCCTAGCATAGCGTGCTGTCCCCTGGGGCATCATCTGAACCCATCTGTATTGCCTCAGAACCCTCCAACCCAAAAATCTCTCAATGATGAAGGGGGTGCGCCCAATCAAGTATCTGGGCCTCGTAACATATGGTAGCTCTATGTCATCTGCTTGCCATGAGTCGCAATCCACATATGGTCACTAGATGACCGTGTCTAAATCATCAAGTACCCGTCGCCAGTACTCCAATTTGCGTAGCCTCGACTGGACAAGGGGCCCTATATATGCATAAGCATAGGGGAATTCGATAGGGCGATCTCTCCTGACGATCGAGCGGGTAATCACGAAGTGCTCCCACATGAATAACTGTAAAAGAGTCACCCCGCAGGAAAGACTCTTCCCATTTGTATACACGACCTGATGAAGGTCATGGTATAGATGGGCAAGCATGCATGATCCCCATGCATATCTAGTACGGTGGAGGAGCATGTCCTCCAAAATCCTACCCCACCCAACTGATAGTCCCTTTGACCTGCGATCAGGACAAAGGAAACCACCAATCATCCCTACTAAAACCGAAGGCAGTGGGGCATACATCTCTGTCATCTCCTTCCAGGGAATCTCATATCCACAGATATGAGGATCCTGGAAGACTCGTCTCAAAGCATCTGTACCCCCGATCTCCTTTTGATCATAAATCACAAGCTCTCCAACCACAGGAATACCCAAAATCCTGTATAAATCCTCAGGTGTCACTGTAATCTCTCCTATCGGTAGGTGGAAGGTGTTGTGCTCGCTGTGCCACCGCTCTGCTAAGGCAGTCAACAGTGCCCTGTTGACCCGATACTGCGGGATACTCAACAGAGCTCTCAAGCCACACTAGTCTATCAATCCCAAATCATCATGCGATAGTCGGGGAATCATCTCCCATGTCTGTGGAAATCTCTCTGATTTGAAGGAGGCCAAAATCCTCCTTTACAAAATTGTCAAGCAAGCATGCAAACTAAATCAGCAAATGGATATCATCACTCAATCAGTACATCAAGCAAGTTTACATCACATCTAGTTTGTTTTTCATATCGCATGGAAGCAAATTTAATAGTCATCATGACTTAATTTGAATTTCAAACAGGAAAGCAAATCTATCATCTATTTTTTTTTTCATATCACATGGAAACAAATTTTACAATCATCGTGACTTAATCTATTTGACTTTCAAATCAGGAAAGCAAATTATCATTTCTATTTTGTTTTTCATATTGCATGGAAGCAAAATTTATCAAATCTATTTGTTCTTCAAACACAAAGACAAAATTATCAAATCTATTCATTGATGATATTCAAATGCGTAAAATCTGTTGTCTAATCTAGCAACAATCATCAAGAATGCATCAATTTTTTCTTCAAAAGTGGAAATTCGGCAAAAATCCATGGATGCGCTAAAACAATCAATCAATGCGCTAAAACCATGGATGCGCAACTTTATTCCATGGATGCACTAAAACAGTCTATGGATGCACGATTTCATGGATGAGCTATTTCATTAATCAGATGCGCTATAACAGTTCATGGATGCGCTAAATCTCCTATGAGCTAATCTATCATCTTCGGCAGGCGGGTTACATAGATGCGCCATTTTATCTATCCTATGCGCTAAATCACCTATGCGTGATTATTTGGCCTCTATGCGCGACTGTTCTATCCCTATGCGCGACTTTGGATGCGCTAAACTATTAACTGTATGCGCTAAAAGACCTATCGCATGCGCTAAAACTGATTTTTAAAATTTGAAAAAATTTGAAAAAGCATCCAAAAATGCATAAAAATTTCACGGAGAGGTTTGGATTGACTTACTAGGGGTCCATATGCAGGTGGTCTCTGATGACGACGACCTCGCTCGAATCTGTGGCGCTCATATGGGATCGACATTGCTTTTATCTCTTTCAGAGCTCCAATTTTTTCAAAAGTTATTGTTCAAATGAAAGTGACTTCTCACCTTTTTCATCTTTTGAAGGGGTAAAAATAACATTTATTACTCTGCAAAGTGTTATTTCGAGAGTTAAATCGCCAATTTTTCTCTGAAATCATCTGAAATCTTCCAAATCAGTATCATAATCATCCTTATCACGCGATTTATCTCTCGAGGGGGCATATAGCATCATCAACAATTTTTCAAAGTCAGGGGCAAATTCTTTGAAGCAATGCATGAAACACATCACTTCAAAGAGGGGCAAAATGTACACATCTAAAAATGGTCACGGTTGATCGAACCTATTAATTAATTAAATATGAGTTATTTAATTAATGTTCTTAAGTCTTCTACATATAAATAAATTTAATTATTTATTTATATTGTTCATTTTTCTAATTCTTCTAATTTAATTAAATAAATTTATTTATTTAATTAATGCTATCTTCCTCTTAATTAATTAAATAAATTTTACAATTTATTTACATTAATTATCATAAGTTTAAATTCCAAATTTAAATGATATTCTTCTTTCCACACTTAATTAAATAATTTCGATATTTAATTAAATCATTTTCCAAATTCCCACTTCTCTCACAAAAATTAAATATTTTTAACATTTAATTAAAAGGCTTTTTCCTTTTCTCATAATTAAATATTTACAATATTTAATTAAAGTCTTTTCACATTTCTTTCACACATAATTAAATATTTATTTATCTAATTATGAGAGACACCTTTCAATTTGTCTCTTCATTTTCTGTCTCTCAGAATTCTGCCTTCTTTTCGAATTCTCGACCTCTCACCATTCATTCCAACAGGTTTGAACTCGACCGTCGATCTTGGCCAATCGAATTCCTACCTTCAAAAATCTATAAATACAATCCTTTCATGAGTTGAGAAGGACCTCGAATCTCACATTTTCAAGCGTAGTTATTATAGTCGCATCTTAAGCATTTCATAGCATTTTAATTCAATAAGCTCAATCATTTACATGCATATGCATTTTTGATAAATCTCATTCTCTCAAGTGTCATTCTATAAGCTGTTGTTTGCACAATTGAGAGCAAACATCTTGAAGCGAATCTTTGGAGATAGAGGACAATGAAACGAATTTGAAGAAGCTGCGGTTTAGAGTTTGCGTTTACCTTATTTTATTTAGTTTTCTTCAATTTAATGTTTCATTGGTGTATTAGATTAGATTCAATTTAATTTGACACATTCTGACGTACACAAAAGGGATTGATTAGAGAGAGTTTGAGTTTGTGTGCAGTACCTATAGTATTAGCACCAAAGAAGGATGGGGAATGGTGGATGTATAGATTCTAGAGCCATCAACAAGATCACCATCAAGTATAGATTTCCCTTGCCGAGAATGGATGACATTATGGATTGTCTGAGTGGAGTTGAGTACTTCACAAAGATAGATTTGAAGAGCGGATATCACCAGATCCGGATTAGAGAAGGAGATGAATGGAAGATAGCTTTTAAAAACAAGGAGGGCTTGTATGAGTGGTTAGTGACGCCTTTTGGGCTAACCAATGCACCGAGCACATTTTGCGGCTTATGAATGAGGTATTGAAAGAATTTTTAAGAAAATTTCTTATTGTTTATTTGGATGATATTTTTATTTTTAGTAAGACATTGGAGAAGTACTTGATGCATATCTGAAGAGTTTTTGAGAAGCTAAGGGAGGAGAAGTTGTTGATTAATTTGAAGAAATGCGGATTTGTGAAGAGAGAATTGGTGTATCTAGGATTTGTTGTTTCGATAGAGGGTCTTAAAATGGATCTAGAGAAGGTGAGGGCTATCATTGAATGGCCTACCTCGAGGAATGTTATAGAGGTAAGATCATTTCATGGTCTAGCAAGTTTTTACATAAAGTTTATTAAGAATTTCAGTAGTATTTGTGAACCTCTAATTGAAGTGATGAGAGGATAGAAAAGAGTTTAAGTGGACTACAAGAGCAACCAAAATTTTTGATATGTTGAAGAAGAAAGTTACAGAGAAACCTATTTTGGAACTTCCAGATTTCAATAAGGTCTTCTAGGTAGATTGTGATGCTAGTGGTACTGCCATAGGAGTTGTTTTGAGTCAAGAAGGTAAGCCTATTGCCTATTTTAGTGAGAAGTTGAATGATGCTAAGAAGAAATATTTTGTCTTTGATCAAGAGTTTTATGCTATAGTTTAGGCTTTGAAGAAATGGAGACACTATTTGTTGCCAAAAGAATTTGTTTTATATACTAATCACCAAGCTTTGTAGTATCTCAATAGTCAAGGAAAGTTAAATCAAAGGCACTTAAAATGGGTTGAGTTTTTGCAGAGTTATACTTTTGTTTTGAAGCACAGGAGTGGAAGGTCAAACATAGTTGCAGATGCCTTAAGTAGAAGTCAAAATTTGTTAATAGAGATGAATATAGAGGTTGTTGGGTTCAATGAACTCAAGAGTTTGTATCTTGAAGATCAAGACTTTGCAGAAGCTTGGAAGGCTTGTTTGGAACCTGTTATATTGGATAGGACAAGATGGTTGGATTTCTTAATCCAAGATGGGATGTTGTTTAGAGGTATCCAATTGTGCATTCCAAGGAGTTCTATGAGAGAGAATATAATCAATGAGAAGCATAGTGGATGATTGGCTAGACATTTTGATCAAGATAAGACCATTGCTCTTTTTATTGAGAATTATTATTGGCCACAGTTATAGCAAGATGTGAAGAAGTTTGTACAAAGCTATAGAGTACGTCAAATGGTGAAAGGGACAAGTCTGAAGACTGGATTGTATCAGCCATTACCTGTACTTGAGAGGCCATGGGAGGATATTAGCATGGATTTTGTTCTTGGATTGCTAAGGACACAGAGAGGGAATGATTCCATATTTGTGGTGGTGGATAGATTTTCAAAGATGGCACATTTCATTATGTGTCATAAGACCAGTGATGTTGTTCATATTGCAAAGTTGTTTTTCAGAGAGGTGGTGAGACTACATGGTCTACCAAAGAGTATAGTTTCAGATAGAGATACCAAATTTGTTGGTTATTTTTGGAGGAAATTATAGAAGAAGTTGAAGACAAATTTAAAGTTTAGTTCTACACACCATCCACAGACTGATGGACAAATATAGGTGGTGAATAGGAGTTTGGGTAGCCTGCTAAGATGCTTAGTAGGAGATAAGCCTAAGGGATGAGATTTGATTATACCACAGGCATAATTTGCTTATAATAATTTTGTCAATAGGTGCACTGGTAAATCACTATTCTAGATTATGTATGGGAGTAGTCCAAGAACTGCTTCTGAACTGAGAAATATGGATAAGGGGGAGAAGGATAGTGTTGAGGCTGAAGATTTTATTGAGCACCTGAAGAATTTGCATGAAGAAGTGAAAAAACATATCAATAAGATGAACTCACAATATAAGTCTCAAGTAGATCAAAAAATGAGGTATAAGGAGTTCTAGGTAGGAGATGAAGTCATGGTTCATTTGCGAAAGGAAAGGTTTCCAGTTGGTACATACAACAAGTTAAAGATGACGAAGTTTGGACCATGCATGATCCTAAAGAAGCATGATTCAGGAAATGCTTATGAGGTAGAGTTGCCTAGTGGAATAAACATTTCTCGTGTTCAACATTGCTGATTTGACAGAGTATCATGAAGGTGATATAGAGGAGGGGACGATAAAAGAATAGTGGAAAATTCCAGCACCTACTTCAAAGAAGGAAGAGATAGAAGAAATCTTGGATAGTTGTGTGAGTAGAAGCACGAGAAATAGGCACTATGTAGAGTACTTGGTGAAATGGAGAGGAAGGCCTGTTAAAGATTCATCATGGTTGTCTGAGGCTAAGGTTAACTGTCTTGGTTTCCCTCTAACTCTTGAGAAGTGATAGGGTCACTTTTCAAATTACCCTGGGTGTCTAATGCGGGAGCATCCAACAGTGTAGGGTAATATTGCATCACCCAAAAAAAAATATTTTCTTTATTTTCTTTAGTTGTTTTGAGTTCCATGATTTCACTTAAGGGGCATGAGATAGTCAGGAGTCAAAAATTGCGAAAAAAAAATCGCTTACTATTTTTAGTAAGTCAACCTAAACAAGCTCATATGGACCTAAACATTTACCCAAAGCAGAGGTGAATTTTTTTTTCGGTCACGAAAGAATCATCTCAATACCCTGAATGGTTTGGGAGAAATTAAAGTTTTCATCCTGGGAAATTTTTCCAATGCGGCTTCAAATTCAAATATAAAACTTTAGAGGCCCCAAAATAGCTTGAAAAGTGGCTGAACCGACCTATGGTGGGCTCATGTGTTGTGGATCTCTTTGAGAGATTTCCAACGATATGCAATAATAAAAAATCAGACACCTAGATCAAAAGTTATGGCCCCGCGAAGTTGCCTCTCTAAAAAGTGAATTTCATTAAAATTTCTTCCTAGGCTAGAAATCAAACGGTAGGAATTTTGGCACCAAAACAAAAGGGAAAGTCGAAATTTTTAGATCATTCTAGGGCGGCTATTGGGTAAAATAAAAAGAGTTTAGTGGGGGTTGTAGAGGGTGGCTCCATTAGTGCAGATTGTGGCTCCAAATGATAGTTTTCTTTCAGATTTGATTTTGATGTAATCAATCAAGCCCATGAGGCTGTACCATGTAATTTTTGAATATGTAATTTCATTCTTCTGAAGATGATTAAAAGTGGGTTATTTTTTGTCTTGCATCTTTTGTATTGGTTTCTATTGTTGTGTTTTGTGTGGTTTGGGTGATGTATCCCTCATTAGCTGGTGATAGAGAAAAATTTCTTTTGACCATGCATTAATTTGTAGATTCACTAAATTATGACCGAAATTAAGTGAATTGCATGCCTGGAATTTGACATATTGGAAAGACTATTTGGAAGAAGAAATTATATTTTTCGCTACGCCAAGGGGTTTTTCATTTTAGAATTTGAATCTACGGTAGATAAGATGTGGGTTTTGGAGAATGGCCCTTGGGTTTTCCAGGGGGACTTTCTATGTACGAAAGCTTGTTACCCTTCCTTTGATCCTAGATTCAAGGCTTTCTCCTCTGCCTTTCTCTAGGTATGTCGACCCTATCTTCCTTTTTCAATTTTGGGAAGTAGATTGTTTGAAGGCAATTAACAATGACTTAAGGAAATACCATTACTTCTCAGAAGAAACACTTAATTATCAAAGTTCCACTTGCACTTGAATATGTGTAGAAATGGACTTATCTAATGGGCTTCTTGCAGAGATATTGTTGAAAGTGGGAAGTCGTTGTTGAGTGCAGCCAATCGATTATGAAAAATTGGCTTTTCAATGTAGAAAATGCTTCTCTACATATCATTTTACCTCTCAATGCAAGAAGAAGGTTCTAAAAGAGCACAAAAATACGAATTCTAGGGGAAACCCCACTTGGTGGATCAGGGTAGAGCCCCAACATTATGTGGTTCCTCCCAACTCTCAAACTAGCTTGGAATCAACTAAAGAGCCCTTGAAAATCTCTTTAAAATTTGCTAGCACTTCTATCATGGATACATCGACTCCTGCTAGTGGGGTTGATCCTTCTAGCATAATTTTGATGGGGGACTCTATTCCCCCCTCCTATAATACCAACAACTCTTGACCACTCACAAGAGTCTTGGGCATCCTTGTTGACTGCAAACTTAACACAGACACACAAGTTGTATAGGTTGGACTAAAGTAAAAAAAATAAAAATTGACTCCTAAAACCAAGCATCAAATGGTTTTAAGAGAATCCTCAGAAGTAAAGGAAAATGTGCCTCCCCAAGTGGTGGGTCAACATAATTGCAAATTTTTTATTTGTTTGAATGTTTTTGTTAACAAGTTGTTTGGAGCAGCATATTTGCTCAAGCTGCACTACTAATTTTAGGGAATTCACTTTAATTTTGGTTCTCTCTCTCAAATTATATATGGAGTATGACTCCCTTATGGCTAACTTATCGATAATTTTTTTTTTTATATATCTAAAATATACAATTATAAAATTAATATAATTTATATTTATAATAGTATTATTAATACAAAAATTAAAAAAATAAACAAATATATTATATTCATTATTTAATTTTAAAATTTAGATTTATATCTTGCAATCATTATGAGCCAATGTATTGAATGTTTATGTTTTATTTTTTTTATAATTAAGCAATCAAATTACAAAGGTTTTCGAAAAAAATCATTTACTAGTCAATATTTTATAATATATATTATGATAAACAATCTCAACTTCAACTATGTCAATCATAATTGTGTTTAGGATGAATCAAGTTAAGGGTCCAAGTCAACCCTAACAACTATAATATGACTACAATACATATGAATTGCAAGAATCTATTATTTTATACTATTATCTTACAAATAATTTATCACTAACCAACAAATACAATTAATGCAATACTAAATAGGCAAGTATTGGCCACTACGTGGCACTTGTTTTAGTATTGGTTTATTGTGATTTTATTATATTGTTTTGATTATTCTTATATTCTTATATCTTTATTATATTATATTATTATATTTAACATTAGACTATTATTAATAAATTATTATTAATATTTGTATTATATTATTCTTATTATTATACTAATAAATATTAAATTTGGATAAAGATTTAATAAGGTTTAAAGTTACGATTATGATTGTAGATACATAAGTATTATATTATTATTATAATTTTACATATTTATTATGATATTTTTTATTTTTATTAAATATTATTGTTAATATTAATGTAAATTAGGGCTAGCTTAAGGGTTTGGATTATGGTTCAATTGGGGGGTTTAATATTCACTTATATTTAAGGTTAGGATTTAATTAGAGTAATTATTATATTATATTATTATTTTAATATTTTATATTTTATATTTTTATTAATATATTATTATATTAATATCAATAATAGGGGAAGTTGTTGCACAATGTCGAGCTTTGTCGCACCCAACCGCACTATCAAATTCCTCTACACTCAAGGTTGATGGGGGTTCGATCAATAGCCATTGTTGCATGGTTTAGGATGCTACCAATACTGCAGACTCCAGCAGGAAACTATGTGGGCAAGGGTTGATCTAATCATGACTGGTCGAACCAGAGGATTTCATCGAAAGAAAATTTGTGCCCTAAGCAGGGTCCTCAATGCCATGGCAATTGAATAAACTAGTACAAGTAGCCTTTAAGCCATAAGAAAAAACTAATAAATTTTTCTCTGGCCTCATTTCCCACACCTCAACAATCAATTATTTTTGGGATTGAGGCTTCTCTGCATAGGATTGATTCTTCCTATGATTCGACATTTGACCTCCCTCCAACCATTGGTGATCAGGATGCTTTGTGTTGGGAGACTTCCATGCCCCACACTCAAATAGGGATGGTAGATTCATTGGTTGCTAAGTGCCCTAGTTCACCTTGCTTGTGATCTTTGGACTCACCCATGCCACACTGTGGTAGGGTTTTCAAGGGGGGTGATCGTGAGGAAAGGTTTGATAGAAACACACATAGTTCTTTTGTAGAAGCCTCAAATCCACTAATGGGAACTACCTCTGCGAAAGTTTTCTTCTTGGAGGTCACCCATTCTGGACTAGTTTTGCCCTGTTCTCCATTGATGAACCCAAACAATTTGGGAACTGGCAATAGGAGAGTCATTCAGTGCATCAAAAAACCCTTGAATATGAACTTCAACATCATCCTAATGAAGGAGCTACATGAAAATGAATATTCTTTAGAAGGATGGCTTAATTGAAAGGTTTAGTCATTACTGGTCAAGCCTTTCAGTGCTCCATAATTGGATCTCAAAATCATGGCTTCCTCGTATGAAAGAAAGTTTAGAAATTTATCCTTGCGCAAGAGGCTAAATCTCACTATGGTTTTTGATAACAAGAATGACAGTCCAGGAAGGGCAAGTATAGGTGGGATTATAAGAGATTCTACGGGCAACATGCAGGATTTGCTAGTGGCATAGGGTTTCAGTCGGCCCTTGTTGCTAAGGCTCATGCGCTGTTCATGGGTCTCAAAATTGCTGTCTCTCTAGGAATTGTTAATCTTCATATTGAGGGAGATTCCAAGGTGGTGACGGATGCTGTGGAAAAGGAAAGATTCAGAGGTTGGAACACCAAGGACATCTTATTGGATGCTAGTTTTCTCATGTCTAAATTAAGAGACAAAAAAGTGACTCATATTTATAGAGAAGGTAATAGTGTGGTAGATGCGCTGGCAAATCTTGGCTCAGGGTGGGACTCGGCTAGATGTTGGAGGAAATCAGAACAATTGCCGCCAAACATTCAAGCTTTGATCAAGCGGGAAAAGGCTTACATGGTAAATAATGACTTACAACTTCTGGATGACAAGGACTGATGGGGGGGGCCACTGGCATTTTTGGGTGTGGTGGTGGATTAATGCCTTTTGGGGTATGAAGGACAGGTGGAGTGCCATAGGGAAAGATGAGAGGATGTGGAGTAGGGGAAAGGGCATCCACGTGTTGTTTCTTTGGGATGGGAGAATGGGTATAGCTTATAAAAATATGATGATGAGATGGCAGGGAGGAAACGTTATTGATGTGATCAAGCCTAGATTTGGTGACGTGATATGGGTTATTGGGAATGCCATGATTACTTCTCAGGAGGATGATGGTACTATGAGTATTAAGTTTTGGGAGAAGAGGGTACTGGGTTTATCTCCTAATTATTTTTGGAGATATGAGTGTATGAATAATGATGGGACCATCCAAGATGCGTACTGGTTGTATTCTAGAGGTTTCACGCCAGCTAATTTAACTGGTGGTTCCTTCGGCTTTGTTTGGTTGATTACTAATGTTAGCTTGTTGGGTTATCTGCATGGGATTTTGTGCCTTTCCGCCAACTTTTGGCTCCTTCTCTGGTATCAAAAAATCATCAATTGTGGTGTCTTTTCTCACTGTTGCTTAGTTCCCCTCCGCGCGTGTAAATGGCTTGAAGGGATTAATTGTCGTAAGCCCTACATTAAACATCCTTGTTCAATTTTTGTGCACAACCTTTGGCTCTGGTTTTTTCTGCATTTCAGTGTTTATCCTGTTCTTCCTGACAGTATGGGTGGAGATCGGGTGCGAACGAAATCGGATAGTTGTGATGAATTCCAGAATAACCCTCTGGTCTGGCATATTTGTGTTGAGGGAGGTATTGCCCCACTCATGGAACGTCTGGTCGGCCATGATCCCATCCTTTCGGGATAATTTGCATGTTCTTGGAAGGATAGAAGGGTTTTTGTTGGGGGGATTTCGTTTGAAGTTAGCGAGGAGGTCATTGTGCAGGCCACGGGCTTGAGTTGCAAAGGGAAAAAATACCCTAAGCACACCAAAAAGCCAGACCACGAGAGCCTTAAGGCTTTCTTCAGAGGAGAGGAGACTCCAGTCAGGAGTCAGGTGGGGTTCGAAAGAGCTGAGCTCCCTAAGCCGTGGGATATGGTCTGCATGGCTCTGATGAAATATGTGACACTGGAAGGTAGGTACAAAACTTGTTTTTTCTATCACTTCCCTCTGCTTAACCATCTTAGACATAAAATGCTGCTTAGCTTTCCATTTTTCCTTCTTATGGACTTGGAGAGCTCGGTGGATAAATGTAATGTGGCGGCCTATCGTAATCCTGGTGATCTCCCGCCTCTCTCGCTCTATCAGGGGCTTATCTTTCACCTGTACCACTTTCATCTCACCCTCTGCCCGCCTAAAGTCATCTCTGTTCGTGTTGAGAATATTGATCCCATTTCTTCGATTCACATCTCCCCGGTCGAGTCCATAAGCCCTCCTCGGAAGCCTGTTGCTAATAATGTGGGGAGTACCAAAACCAATGGGTCAATAAGAAGCTCAAGGGTGGGTTAGGCTTGGCTCATGCTAGGGCGGCGAAAGGGCTTTGCGAGTTAAAGGCCACCCAGGTTGACATGGCTGCTAATGTCACTAAGTTGAAGATGGGTAAGGAGAAAGGTTTGCAGGCTACAATTGCTAAGGAAGGCAAGGGCAAGGGCAGGAATCTGGTTGAAATTGACTCCAGAGGGGAAACGGTTGTTGGGACCACAAAGCTGACTGGTGGGAAAAGTGGTAGGAGGAGATCGGGGAGGCTAGCCAAGAACAACAAAAAGAGACTGATCATTGAGGACTCGGAGGTGGAGCAGTCAGATAGTAAGGGTTATAAGGAGGAAGATTCTGACGAGGAGACTAATGATTTGGGGGAGAAGCCCCTGCCTATTCTGATGGACAACAAGACTCCTTACCATGGCTCTGACTCGCACACTCCATTGGTGACTGAGCCTGATGAGATGCAGGAGATTAGGGATACTAGGGAAGATTTAGATATGGTGGCGAAGAGATTGAACACCCTAGACAAAAGATTTAGGGGCTTGATCTGCTTTACTATGAAACTGAGCCACTTTGTTACTAGTGCACTGTCAAATGTCATAAAAGAGGAACTGGAGGGGAATAATAGCCAAGAAAACAAAGAATGGGTGGGTGATGAGGTAGTGGACCTCCTGATCAAGAACCAGGACGAGGCCAGTTAGCTGCGCTTGTTGGTGGTCTGTTGGCTATTTTTTGGCTGTCAGTGTGCTGTCTCTGTGGTTTTTTTTTGTTAATTTTTACTGTTGTTGTTTTGTTCCTTTTTGGCCCTAGTGGCTCGTTGTGAGGGGTACAATGCCCCATAAATGCTGTTTAACTTTTCAAAAACAAGAATGATAGAAATACCATTCTCAACTGTCTGGTTATGGGGAGAGAGTATGTTGCTGTCAAAATCTTGGCATCCAAACTTTAATTTGTCCATTAAGTCATTTTTAGTTTTTTCAATTTGGGTCCGCTTCCCAAATCTCCCCCTTCACTACTGGTTTGAATCATGTTTTGCAACAATTGGTAATGTTATTGGAAAATTTGTGTCCAAAGATGAAAATTCAAGAGATTTCATTCATACAACTTATGTTAGGATTTTGGTGGAGCTGGACACCACTAAAGACCTTCCAACAAAAATTATCTTGAATGCCAATGGTCACAATTGGCTACAGTCTTTGGATTACAAAGGTTTAATTTTTAGGTCTAGGAGATGCTACAAAACTGGGCACATTGCACCAGAATGCCCAAACATTAAATCCCAACCAAAACGGGAGGCCTCTTGGTGATTTTTCCCCTAAATATTACACTGTAGTGAATTCTCCCAAAAGGAATGCTTCACCAAATATAGACACCGTGAAGAAAATTGTGGAGAAGGTTGATGTGCCTTCTCCAAAGTCGAAGGTGGATCAAAAACCACTTCATCTAAGTGAATCTTGTAGTTTGGACAGGACAAAAAGTAGTGGTGTTACTTCTCAATCATTAGAATCAATTAAGAGATCAGATAGAGGAGGCCAAATCGTGGTCACAGGTGGTGAGTGGTTCATCAATTGAGCAAAAAGGAATCATTGAAAAACAAGTTAAAAGGCAACTAAGGGAAGAAAAAGATAAGTAGAGCAAGGCTACAAACATTATTATTAAAGGTTTGAGAGACTTTGGGGAGAAAGAGAGAACTAACATTCTAACAAGGGACTTCCTTAAAGATAAGTTGAAATGGACAGGTCATTTTCAGCAAGCTAACAAAATGGGAAAAAAGGTAGAGGGAGGAAGAGATAGACATGTAAGAGTCATCTTGAGAAATTTAGAAGATAAGAATATGATTCTAAAAAGTAGAGGGTTACTTAGAGGCACACATATTTATCTAGATGAAGATTTGACATTTGAGCAGCAGGAAGAACAAAGGAAAGAATAGGAGAAGGTGAAGGCAATAAGAAGTGAAGGCAAGTGGGCTTGGTTGAAGAATGGGAAAGCCCAAATCAGTGACCAATTTCCAAACAAGAAATAGGAAATAGGGGCCCCACAGGAATATCTACATGTTGTAAGTTGGAATTGTAGAGGATGTCCATGGAGAAGAGGACCTGGTTTGGGGCCCATAGCAAAAGGAAAGGATATTATCATTCTCACAGAAACACATGAACATGATGGCTGCAAATTTCCTGATTTCGAAGGGTATAAGAAAGTTTCAGTTTGAAATGAAAGGAATGAAACGGGCAAAGGTCATGGAGGAGTCACAATGCTAATAGATGAAAAGTGGCAGGGAATTGTTGAATTTGTAAAAAAAGACATAAATAAATAATACATATGGCTGCAAATAACATAAAATGGGGTAACTTTCAGTTTAGCTGCGTGCTACTTTGCTCCAAAAACTTCAAAGTTTTATAAAAAGTGAAATTTAGACAATAAAGACCCATATGCATCTCTAAAAAAAGATACCTCTATCTTCAACACGCTTGGGGATGTGGTTTTAATGAGTGATTTTAATGCAAGGACAGCTGATAAACAGTCTCTACAGTTGAGCAGTGAAGATAAAGGGGATAACAATCCTTTGTGGTTAGAAGAAGGTGGCGGTCTTCGTTGGGAAAGAACATCTCAAGATGGTAATGGCACTGTGAACACATTTGGGGCAGAATTACTAGGGCTTTGTAGTTTATTTGGCATGGTTATCTGCAATGGTATGAGAGATTGGCTGAAGTCAGGGGGTATCACTTGCAAAACTTATAATGGTCAAAGTGTGGGGGACTACATGGTTTGCTCTCAGAGTTTTAGTTTTAGAATGTTGGAGTTTGATATTGAGGACTGCCCTATTGAGATGAAATTTGACCACTTATCTCTTCGGGTTAAGTTGCACATCTCTCCAATTACCCAACACAATAATCAGGCTCAACACATGCAAAAAAAACCCCTCCCAAGGGTAAAATCCTCATAAATCAGGAAAATAGGGAAATATTTAGTGTTGCCCTTAAGCAGCATTTCCATGATTGGAAAAATAATGGAGAGTTTGATGCTGCAAAAGAGGTAGATGCCCACATTCACAACAATTTGCTGATCCTGATAATCCACAAGGCTTTAAATGCATGCAAGAAGTCTCACCCCAAGATGGGGACAACAAACACTTTTTTGAAAAATCCGTGGTATGATGAATAATGTAAGGCAACCAAGAGATCTATAAAAGAGAGAGGAATGGACAAAGAATATAAGAAAAATTATGAAAAACTAGTACAGTCCAAAAAAATGAGTATGTAAACGAAAGAAGGAAGGAGTTAATCTCTCTTGGGAAACATAATCCTAAAGGCTTTTGGAGGGAACTGCAGCAAAAGAAAAAGAAGATGGAAAACAATATTACGGATGCCCAATGGTTAGAGTATGCTAGGCTTCTTTATGAGAAGGACCACGAGAAAGACTACCCTCTAGTTGTTAACACCTCAATGGAACTCTTCAATGTAGATGATATTAAACAAGGAATAAAGAACCTAGCAAGTGGTAAAGCACAGGACATAGATGGGCTACAATCTGAATTTTTAAAATGGGGGATTGAAACTCTTGCTCCTCACATAAAAAGAATTTTCGACAATGTCAATCAAGAAGGTTTTCCTATGGAGTGGACTACTAGTGTGGTCATCCCTTTATTTAAAAGTGGTGATATTAATAATCCATCTAACTAACGCACAATTATGGTCAATCCTATCTTTGGTAATCTCTTTGGGAGCATGATTGAGTGTAGGATCAACAGTTGGGCAGAAAATGAGGGCAAAAGGGCAAAGGGGCAGGCAGACTTTAGGTCCAAGCACTCTACCATTGATCACTGCATCACCCTTAGACACTTGATTGAGAAAATTTGGGACACTCAGGGTGAAGAAGCTTATTGTTGTTTTGTAGACTTCAAGAAAGCTTTCGACACAATGCCTAGGGACAAAATTTGGAATAGGATGGAAGAATTAGGCATTCCAAATGTGTATAGGGCTATTGTTCACAGGTTGTATGAGAAGGTTAGTGCTAAAATCAGAACAAGTGAAGGTATGTCTAAATGTTTTGGCAGCGACATTGGTGTTAAGCAAGGTTGCCCTTTATCTCCTACGCTTTTTGGGCTATACATTGATAAGCTGGAAGCTTGGTTAAGCAAGGAAGGTGGAGATGGTATTCAATTGGCAGGTTACATTGTGAAATTACTTTTATATGCTAATGATCTGATTTTAATTTCAAAAACAGCTCATGGTTTAAGAGAACATTTGAAAGATCTAGAACACTTTTGTCAGGAAGTTGGGATGTAAGTGAATACCTCCAAGACCAAAATCATGATTTTCTCATTGAATAGAAAAGATAAACAACATGCCTTTCCTTTTTAAGGCAACCCACTTGATATTGTGAAAGAATACAAATACCTTGGGATTGACTTTCACTATAAGCTCAGTTGGGAGACTTGCAGAACGAAAAGGATTCAGGGAGGTTGGAAAGCTTCTTACCTGCTTCAAAATAGATGTAGAAAATCTGAACTTTGGGATTGGAAGACCAAGAAAACCCTTTTTGGTTTACTTGTCACACCGGTTGTACTTTATGGGTGTGAAGTGTGGGGCAACAATATGTCAAAGTGTAGTTGGAGACAAATAGAAAGAATTCAGAAACACCTAATAACTAACAATCTCAAAGTTAAAGCCACAGTCCCATATGAAATTCTTTTAGCCGAAGTGGGGGCTTTTCCTTTGGAAGCATTGGCAATAACCCGGTTGATAAGTTACCTAAAAAAGATCGAAAACCTGGATAACCACAGGTGGCCTAAAATGGTTATGGAGGAGATGCTAGATCAAAGAAAGAAAACTTGGATGAAGCAGAACATCAAGTGGTTGAACAAGTGGGACATCAAATTACATGAATGTCCTAGCACCAATAGGGAAATAAAAAACTACGTGAGGGAAAAATTCAGGATTGCCATGTGGTCAAATCAGATTGGGCAAAAAAAAGCATACTACATCAAAGAGTTTAACCCGACAAAGGATCATGGTGAAAAAAGCTATTTAGGTGCAGCTATTAAAGGGAAAGCGAGGTTGATGGTTGCACAATTGAGGATGAGATCGCACCATCTTACATGTGAGACCGGTAGGTGGAAGATACCTAAGGAAATTTGGGAAGAAAGGACATGCATATTCTGTAATAAGGGAGTGGTGGAGACATAATGGAACTTTGTCATGGAATGCACAGCTTATGAAGATATTTGTACTCAGTACGCAAATACTTTAAGGGTGGACAATATGCAACAGTTATTTGAGGAGGATAAGACCAACCAGATGGCCAACCTTTAGTCAAAATTAGTAGCAGGAGATCCGACTTGGAAAAGAGCTTGATGACAAACTAGGTTGTTGTCTTGATCCCATAGACTGTTTAGTCTCGTGGACATCATTAAAATCTTTCATTTCATTTCTCAAAGGCTCTCTCATACTGTCACTTTCGAACTAGCAACAAAACAACCTTCAGATTCTCCAACATTGGTGGATGGATACCATATCATGGGGGCTATGAGCACTCTTCCTCAAGCCTCACAAGAGCTTCTAGATGGGATGGGTAGCGAGGAATGTTTAGAAGGAGAGATTAGTCATCCAAAATACCATGGAGAAAAGCAAAGAGGAGGAAACATACTCCACAACATCAAATGATTTTGAGGTCCTCTAAGAAGGGGAAAATTGTAGAAACTTGATTTCATTTTCATAGCTATATGGGTGGGAAGTGTAAGAGTTGAGAAAATACAACACCACAAACCCCGAAGATCACTTGTATGCAAATAACCTGTCACAAAAGAAGAGATGGAGACAAACAAACAAGGGTTCTCTACAAACTGAAAATGTATATATCAGAGAGAATGAGAGAATGAATTGATATGAAATACAATAGAATCAATCCTTATAAAAAGGAGATCATGCAAACCCTAATAAAACCCTAATAGGAAAAACCCTAATAGAAGCCCTAATAGAAAAATATTTAATAATTAATATAATTATTAAATGTCACTTTATGCAAACTAACGTGAAATCTTAAGAAGGGAATAAAGGTAACTTAATCAACATAATTAAGTTAAAACCTTTACTCTAACACCCCCCCTTAAGATGAGCAACAGTGCAGCTACAAACAAGTGCAAGAAAGCAAAGGTAACTACAATGCAAGAAGGCAAACATGGGTCCCGACAACTAGGCCAGATCAAGTACCCAAATACAACCAAATATCTGTAAAATGGAGAAATAGAGAAAACCTCATGGGAAAAAGCTCTACTCCAAAAAGAGATGCAGAAGGCCAAGAAGAAGAACATCACTGAAGCATAAGAAGCTGCAAACAACTGTCGAAAGATGACTGCTATGGTGCTGAAGAACCTCCGCTGAAGATGGAAGATTCCTTCCAAGGCAAAACCAAGGAAGAATTAGCAATGAACAATATAATAACCCCCCCATAATGCTGAACTGGGAGAGCTTGACAAAACCACTGAAATGATGTGTAACTATCAGTAGTGCATGAGGAAAAAGATACAACATCTGAAAGTGCACAAGAAAACACCTGCAACTGAAAAAGTGGTGTGCAAAACAAAGCACACATGCATGAGGCTGGAATCATATGGATCCATGGTCGTCGTGAAGGGACACTCACCGGACAAAGGTGTGATGGCAAACGAAGGCAAACTACACAACCCCCCATGGTATGGATTCACTGTCGTCATGGAGGGATATTCACCGAACAAAGATGTGATGGCAAAACAAAGGCAAACTACACAACCCCTCATGACACTTTATAATAATAGTGTGAGTACAAAATATGGCACAATCTTATGTGCAAAATCTCCAAAAAATGCATGTACAATAGTGTGGCACTTTATCTCAGTGCGTTTACATAAAAGATAGCTTACAAATGATGCTCAAAATGTCCTCAAAGGACAAAATGCTAGAAATACATGAAGAACAGCTAAAAATAAAGCATCCCATGCAAACAAAAAGTTTTCAAGAGCAAATATGTCCAGGTAATCCACCAGAGTGTGAAAACACAAATAACTGACTAAAATATACCTGGAGTGAAATCTAGAAAAATAGCATGGATGAAATTGAAGAGCCCTGAAATACGGTTCCAACACCGCTGAGATTACGAAAAACAGAGAAATTGATCAAAAGTTATGAGCTTGAGACTAAAAATAGCCCTTTTGTCTTCAACTAACTATAGAATGTACCAGCAAAAAAAAGAAGTGATGAGACCCACACCATTGGAAAGATGAGAAAACCAGCTTTCTGATGATATCTTGTTTTCCAAAAAATGATATCGTATGCCCAAGTTATGACCTCTGGAATAAATCAGCTCCAAAGAGGGAAAAAACCAGTGCTGGGTTAAATTTGACGGTCATACGGCCATCGTAGCAAAAATACTGGGTTAAATTTGATGGCCAAACGTCCGTCACCGTAAATGCGTGATAGGGCTTATTTTAGAAAAAAATTGTTTTTTATTTAAAAAAAACATCATAAAAAAAGAATTTTTTAAATTTTTTTAAAAAAATAGTTGGGGGGGGCACGTGGGCACCACCCCCATTTTCTGCAGCATACACTATGTGTTCTCATATACTCTCTACCAAGGTCCCACAGATGGGTTTTTTTTTTTATTGATTTTTTTTATTTTGAAAAAAAAAAAATCAAAACTTTTAATGTTTTTTTTTTTATTTTTGATTTTGAAAAAAAATTCAAAAAACAATTTCAAAGCTGCATCTGACGAAAAAAAATCGAAAGGAATAATTTTTTTTTACCAAGAATTTTTCTATGGATCTGCGCGCAGACGATGGCCGTACGACCGTACCTTAAAAAAATTTTGCCCCAAATTTCGACTTTGTCCAAAATGGACGAATGAACAGTTGATTTAGGGGTTTTGGACTGCTGCGGACGCAATGACAAGGTTCGTTTGAACTGAAAATGCTTTGAAATTGTAAGTATGCCCTAGATCAAAAAAACAAACCCCAAACCCTTGAAGCTCCAAAAATCTTCAAAACAAGAACATAAAGCAACAGGTGTGGAGCTCTGATACCATGTAGGAGTTGAGAAAATACAACACCATAAACCCCGAAGATCACCTGCATGCAAATAACCTGTCACAAAAGAAGAGATCGAGGCAAACAAGCAAGGGTTCTTTGAAAACTAAAAATGTATATATCAGAGAGAATGAGAGAATGAATTGATATGAAATACAATGGGATCAATCCTTATAAAAAGGAGATCATGCAAACCCTAATAAAACCCTAATAGGAAAAACCCTAATAGAAGCCCTAATAGGAAAACATTTAATAATTAATATAATTATTAAATGTCACTTTATGCAAACTAACGTGAAATCTTAAGAAGGGAATAAAGGTAAGTTAATCAACATAATTAAGTTAAAACCTTTACTCTAACAAGAAGGTTGTCTTGGCCGTCTCTTAGATTTTGGAGTGTTGAGTTATGATATTGTAAGTGGCAACATTAACCTTTTGTTTTAGTTCAATTTGGCCAATCTTTTTGTTTATCCCCAATGGGGACCTCTGGATGCATCTTTATTGGAGGGTTGATGTGATTCTTATTTTATCACTTTTTATATGGGAGTGGACCTCATTTCCACAACTTCTTACAGATAAAAAAAATATTAATATCAATAATATTAAGGTTAGAATTATGATATTATTCTTATTATTATATTGTATTTTTATGTTATTATAACATTATACTATTCTTATTATTAAATTCTCTTACTATTGTATTATTATTAATATTAGTATTAGTATTACACCATTATTATATTAATGATAATAATATAACAAAAAAATTTACAAAATGAGGATAAGATAAGATAATAAGATAATAAGATAATAAGATAATAAGATAATAATATTATAATAAAAATATAATAATATATTAACAAAAGTAATTTCGCTGAAGCCTACCACAATTTGAAGTTGGCTTGTTCAAAAGGGTTGAAGGTGTCGATAGAGGGTGACTCTTTGAATATCATAAACTACCTTAAAGAGACTCAATTTCCTAGTTGATCGATTGAAATTATAATTAGGGATTCTATATCAATTATAAATTCCTTTGATGATTGCTATATTTCCCATATCTATAGGGAGGGCAATAAGGTTGCAGATTGTTTTGCTAATCTAGGGGTATCAAAATCAATCATTAAAGAATGAGACTCTAATGACCCCCTCCCCGTCAACATCAAGTCCATTATAAACCATGAAATACAACATATTTAAGGTAGATTCACCATTAATGGTAATGATTTTGAGAAGTCACTTCATTGCGACTCTCACATAGATTCTGGGCAAATTTTTTAGCCCTTTTCTTTATTTCATACGGTGGTGGGGCTTGGTCATTTTCTTAGGCCCTATTGCTTTGTGGTGGGGTTTGCTCTGTAATGCTCAAAGATGGGTGGTGGCAAGAGTCAGGTGGAGCCAATTTTGTGTGAAGGGACTTGGACTAATGCTCGAGTCTAGAAGATTTTGGAGGAAGGAGAAGTGACACCTTATATTAAAAAACTTCAGGTTTTGATTTGCAAGTGTCAAAATTCTTTGTCAATGGTTGGAAGGACCACATCCTTATTGTGAATGGCATTGAGGTTGCAATTTCAGAGGAGTTTATTGGGTAGATTTTAGGTTTGTCTACCGAGGGGAAAAGATCTTCCGTGACAAAAGGCGTTTGATGCGGCCACGAGTCTGCTCTTCAAGAGGGACGAGCATGATCAATTGGCTAAACTTTCTTCTGGCGGGTATGATAGGAGTACCATCAAGCTTATCTGGCTTGATATCATGGAGGTAATAATGCAATATTTCACTTTGGATGGTAGGTTCTTTGCTCTTTTTGGCTACCATTTTATTTTGCTTAATCATTTTAGGCATAAACAAATTTTTTACTTTTCGTATTATCTATTGGCCTCTCTAGAGTGTGTATTAGAAACTATAGGAAAAACCCTAAGTTTCCTATTTTGCATAAAGGCCCGATTTTATTAATTATGGAGCATGTTAAGACTTTATATATCCCTATTGAGCCTAAGAAATCTTCTAACCCCATTTGGATAATGTCCCCATAATAATCACCTTTCAGTTCTTATGATACAAAAGATGATATGGAGGAGGATGAGTGGGTGGCTGAGGAAGAATATGGGTATTCTATGGCGATTTATTCCAAACCTCCCTCAGAAGATGCTACCAAAATAAAGGTGGTCTTTAAAAAATATGAGAAGCCTCAACTCTCATGCTTTGGTGGTTCCATTATTGGGGTTGAGCAAATGGAGGCTAATATTCCCTCTTCTATTGCTAAAAGAAAGAAACCTAAACCTAAAAAGGGGTTGTCGGGGGTAATTTGGTGGGGAAGAAACTAGGTGTTGAAAAGGGGAAAAAGAAGTCCTCTCCAGGAGGAGAGAAGGAGAAAGACAAGCATAGGATTAAATTTATGGAAGATCCGAGTAAGTTCCACAAGAAAACCAAAGGTAAAGAGATTTTGGGTGATGATCTATCGCATGAGGAACAAGGCACCCCTTTGCATGATTTCTTTGAAGACCTTAATGATTTAACGTGCAACAAGGAGTAGATTTACAATGTTCTTGGTCTTGCAAAGGAGGGTGCAATGAACTATTTTAAAATGTTTTAAAAAAAAGTCATAGAAATAAATCAAATTAATGTGAAGGTTCGGTCTCTCCATAACAAATCCAAGAGTAAAGATGCCAATGAGGATGCATCTAGAAATAGGGTTGAGAACAACAAAATGCTTGTTATTCTTGAAGAGGTGGCCAAGGATGTTGGTGTGATGAAGAATGACTTTGAGACCGATATCCTGGTGTTAGAGGAGAAAATTCAAAAATTCCATCAGAACCTTGAGAAGGTGGTGTAGGTTAGTCAAACTACTCTCTAGAATGGTGCTCAAGGGATTCACATCCTAAATGAGAAGGTTAAAAAATTGAAGGATGAGGACTTGGTGGGGCTATTGAAGAACTAAAATGCTATTGATGATGGTATGGTTAAAGGAAAATAGGGATCTCAAACTGCTAGAGTGGGTTTGAGTGCTTGTACTTGCAGTCACTCCAAGAATCCCTTGGATGATCAAAAGAAAGAGATACTGGAGGTGGTTGAACTCCTTAATCATTTGTATAAGCAAGAATTAAAAGAAACCAAGATTCTCAAGGACTTATAGTAGGCTATTCCATTTTTGTTTACTATCTGGTTTTTTTATGGTTTGTTGATGGTTGGTTGTCAGTTGGATTTTTTTTATCTGTGACAGTGTTTCTTTTGTAAAGGGTTTTAGGTCCCTTCAAAACTTGTTTTCTCTTTAATCAAAAACAAAAGTAACCATAATAAAATAATAAAAAATAATAGTATAATAATAAAAAACATATAATTATATACTAGTAAAAGCATAACAATAAAAATAATATAAGTTTACACCTAAAAATGATATCTCTTGGTGTCTACGTAAAAAAATTAAGATTATTTAAAATTAATTAAAAAATATCTTTAATACAAAATATGTAATTATTATTATTTTAATCTAAAAGTAATATTAAAAATCATTTTTAAAAATCTTCAATTTAAAATGTATTTGTATACATTATAATATGATTTTTTATTAGAAAAACATATTAATAAAACCAATGAACAAACATTTTAATGCTATGAATAATTTTAACATAGAAAGCTATTAATTCAAATGTTCTATGTGGGGGAGTTCCTGAGGATGTTGACCACCTTTTTTTACAATGTTCATATGCTCAACTCAGTTGGTAGTTTGTTTTACAGAAATTAAGCTTTGTTGCCCCTTTGCCAAACACAGTCTGGGATCTTTTTTCAGCTTGGCCAGTGTTATATAAATCTTCTTTGTTTGCATGCGTTTGGCATTTAGTTCTAGCTATAGTGGTTTGGTCTATCTAGTGGGAGAGAAATAAGTGCATATTTAGAAAGGTATCTTCATCAATGTAGAATGTTTAAGGTATAATAGAAAAATCAGTCACATAAGTAGTGAATGCATATGTTCAAAATCATGAAAGGGTTGACTCTCTTTTCACATCATGGGATGATAGTATTCTATAGAGTTGGAAAGGCATAGTTCTACCCCTCAAAGGTAGTTTGCAACAAGATCACAAGGAAATGATTGATACGAGTTTGGTTAAATGAAAACCCCCATCTCCAGGCTACTTTAAACTGAATTTTGATGGAGCATTAAGAGGGAACCCAGGTGTCTCAGGTGTAGGGGTGTGTATTCGAGATTCTTGTGGAGAATTAAAGATAGCCAAATCAATTTCTCTACCTTCTGGTATGAATAATGTGGTAGAATCATTGGCACTCTTGCATGATTTAAAGCTTGCAAGGAGTCTAGGTATAACTTCAATTCATGTGGAAGGTGATTTGTTAACGATTATAAATGCATGTAAGCAAAGATTGTGTCACAATTGGTATTTGCAATATATTCTGGAAAATGTTTGGTCATTGTTAGACAAGTTTCATTCTTTCTAAATTTTGCATACATATTGTGAAGGGAATAGGTTAGTAGATCACCTTGCAAATATGGGATGTTGAAATCAAGAAGTGGCCATCTTAGATGTTAGTATGGTTGACACATTTCCAATTCTAGCCGATATTATAGGAAAAGAATATATGCAATTATTTTTGATGGAGGAAAATATAGTTTTAGAAAAAGTGCAATCATTTCAAGTGGTGACAATGGCACAAGAGGAGAAAATGAGACAAAATTATGTTTTAGTCATCCAAATAAAGAAGTGGAATAGGGTAAGATAGCTGGGATAATGACAAGTTGGTAGTATAGGGCTTCATGAGTAGTGGTGCAATTGTAGTGTCCCTCCGTTTTGGTCTTTGGTTCAATTGTGTAAGTGTTTATTTGTGTTGGCATGTTGATTAATTTTAATGGTATTATTAATGTTGGCTAATCATTTAATATAGTTGTTAATTTATAATGTCGTTTAATTAATTTAGTGTAGCTTTAATTAAGTACATTAGTAAAATTTTGTTAATTAGTAGTTTTATTTAATGATGTTTATTATTGTTGTTGTGATCAATTTAATTAAAGTATTAAATCTAATTTGTAAATTTAAATGTTTTGTTGAATTAAATAAATATAGTATTTTTAATTGTTGATATTAATATTTTTTAATTGTTAAATAGAATAATATTTCAATTATAATATTGTTAAATTTTAAATTGATAATTAGATAGTAATATTATTTATTTAATTATTATTTTGGATTTATTCAAAATGGAAAATTAAGTGATAATGTTAATCAGAGAAATTTTTCACATGCAAAGCTTCGAATTGGAGAAAGACAGTGAAGTTGCTGATTTTAGTTTTAATTTTTTATTTATGCTTGATTTTTGGATTTTTGAAAGAAAATATGTGAAACTTGTTATTTTTAACTGATTTTGTGGTCGAGAACATTTCTCTAGTTTATAATGCTTTCTCATCAGATTTTTGGGGGTTAGTCTTAGATTTAAAAAAAAAAAATACTTCACTCTGCAAAAATAATTTTGAAAACAATAGAGTTTGGTATTGATGTCGTTCGAGAAGAATAATTATTCTAAAAGTGTTCAAGTTTTGGAGAAATAGACTAGTGACTACAAAAGGAATTATTTTCAACATATCTTTCCCATTACTGAGTGTAGGAATTCAGGTTGGTGTCATAATTGATTTTGATTTTTTCAATTCTCCATTACATGCAAAATGAATTTTCTCCTTCCTGTCAAATGATTGCTTGAATTTTGTTTAATAAATCAAATCACTCATTTTAAGGAGATTGTGTTTGTTCTATGCAAGTCGGTATTTTGGATTGTTTCACTTAGTTTCACCTTCAAAAGAGTTATTAAATCAGTGTTTTGGATTTAGTTGTACTTTATTAGTGGAATTGACATAGAGTAAGGTTCGATTCAACAAATACATGATTTTTGTTTTAGTTGATAGCTGGTGGTTCTAAGCTGGCACGTTCTCTTCCCTTGTCTTTCTTTGGCTTCTATAAAGTGTTATATTTTCTAGTTCTTCAATATTGGCAAAGCGCTGTAGGTAATGGCCAAGGAATTCGGCTTCACACCCGTTAGTGCATATACTTCATAGTATTTTATTCATTTCATTAATCTATTCTCCTCTCTTGCGTTTAGTTCCATTGCCAGAGGTCTCTATGTCATGCATTTTGGTATTGCAATTTCTTGGTTTTCTGTTAAGTCTTTCCCCTAATGCCTCCCTAAATGAATCTCGGTCTACATTGGAGTATGTTGATAGTAAGCATTCACCCATTTTAAGAAATGCTTGGGCACCGCGCGGATCTGTGCAAGTTGCTTTTCTTAAAATTTATAAGCCTTCTTTGCTTGCCCTCGCTGAGCATATATGGTTATGGCCTTCAAAAAGTTTAAGCCCCATAGTTCACAGGGTGCCCTCTTGAACCTTTACGAAATCTAAGAGTGAATTCTTAAGATTTTTTTCCAGCTTTAATTGAACCAGTCCCAACACAAAGTATGGCCACACGAAATTTGGCGATCTCTAGTTTCCTTGACCAAAACTAGGTGGTGGAGCCCAACGAATATTGGAGGGTTGCAACCATGTGTAAGGCAGAGGAATACCCTATTTTGGTGTTGTTGTGAACACAATCACTTCCTCCTTGGTGGCGTTGTTTATTGATTATTCTTAGATATTTAATTATATATATACATACATACATACATACATATATATATTGTAACACCTTGCCACGTAACCCTAGAGGAAGATGTAACTACAACAGAAGTGAACAATTTTTTTTCTTAAAAGTGTAATTAATTACAATTATAGTGCACTCCACTAACACATGCATCCTTTAAGGTACATGACTAAGCTTACAACTGAATCCCATAACATATAATAATAACTCATTCATAGCATATAATTAATTACTCTTGAATTTAAAGAACATACATTCAAAGAATTAAACATCACATAAGATAGAAGTACATAAATTTCCATGGATTACATTTATTTCAAATAACATTTACAATACTCATTCCTAGATAGAGGAAGATCGTACAATAGTATTACAATTTTAAAGAGTCCTCCTCAAATACAATTGAGGAGTGATATAAATACAAAGTGTCAAACTGATACCATAAATCAAATGAAAGTAGCATATCAACTGGTACACACGAGCTCTCCAACTGGAAGATCCCACCATCACGAACATAAGAAGGGAACCTAATGGAGTAAGGTGTACATTCCACCCAACCAAGTGGTACCTGAAGGTCCACCCCTTGTGCTAGGAGATAGTAACAAGGCTCCCTAGACAAATCCAACTACCTCTAGACACAGGCTATCACATGACTGAACTAAACAATTACAATACTTACATAAGAGATGGATTGCTTTCAGAGTAAATGATAGTCAAGTATGTCAACTGAACCATACACATAAACCGTTGTCATAGGAGAAGCATCATCTCAAAGCCGTATGGGTTACTCTGGCAGACCTTCCTAGGCCCAGAGCTCCATCATGAGTCACTTCCCTATAGACAACACGTGGAACAAATCCACAAACCAAGGGTCACTAGTGAACACATATAGATAACAAATTCCACTCCAAACATAGGAGGCAACACTTTTCCGTTCGTGGTAACTAGGTGATTAACTGATAACAACTATATGCACTACGCAAGGGAAATCAACCAAGGGAAATCAAGAGCTGACATTAAAATTCAACAACCCCCAAATCTAAAATACCACATCTGGAAGTCTTATTAACGCATCTAAACAATTTCCCCCAAAATAAGAATAGAAGGGGCAATTAAACAAGAAATAAATCTATCTTTCGGATTTCCTAAATCGAATTTCCTTTAGTGAAATTTGGTAAAAATTATTGCCCAAATAAACTAATTAAATAAAAACCCTTTTACAGATAGAGAAGAAAATTAATCTATCTAATACTTCAATTTCCTCAATTAATTTTATATATAAAAAAAATACCAATTTCTTCTATTTAAATATTTTACTTTAAAATTCTTCTAACTATGCATATGATACATGCATCTATATAAAAAAATAAAAATTAAATAAATATATTCATATATATATATATATGAATATTATTTATTTATTTAAACTAAAATACTTTTTCCTTCATAACCAAATAAATTATATATATATAATATATTCTATATATATCATATATATTTAAAAATTAAAACATAACAAAATCAAAATCTCATTAAAGATTAAGGCAAACTGAGTTTATTAAGAAGGCATGGTAATAACAATACTGGATAAGTCTGCCTTTAAAGGCAACCCGACGACATATGGGGTGCCGACTGCTTACACAACTAACTCCCATGGCTGGGGCATCGATGCTTACACAACCGACTCCCCTTCCATGGGAACGATTGTGGAAGCCATCGGCTACCCGCCCGCCCGCCCGCCCACTATACTTAACTTCCTTTAAGCTTAAACTTGAATCCTGCGAATTTTAATAAATTAATGTATGGGTAATTTCACGTATGGACGAAAGCATAAATTCTTCAATATAGCCATTTCAATATTGATAGATATAAATAAATAAATAAAAAATATATATTGTATATATATATGTATGCATATATATATATATGTATGCATATATATATATATATATATATATATATAGAATTTCAATTTTAATTGGGAAAATTATTTTCACATAAAGTTTCTCTACAGGAAGATTCACAAATTTTACAGAGAGAAGCCATTTTCAACACAGGGGTTTTCAGATTTCTCTAAATAACAAATCTAAAAAAAAAAGGACAACATTGTATTTCTACAGACAATATTACAAGGAAATTCTCGAGAGGTTTTCTACCAAGAATTTCTACAGAGAGTTAATTTCTTCCCAACAGAGATTTTTCCAGATCCCTAATGTTTTTCTTCTAGGTCCTTTGTTGTTTACAACAATCCCAATTAAAACTTTGAAAACTCTCTATAGAATATTACACGAAAAGTTTCAGACACGACATCTTACAATTTTATAAAAAACTCCAAAGCTTCTTAGTTTGCATAGGCAATCTTTTTCCAGACATAAAATTAATCTAAGAACCTTTCTGAAATGAAATGAAATTAAATAACAAAGGAACCTGAATTCCAAACGCTTGAGGGGATGTGGATTGATGTAGAGCCTCTTCCACATAACCAAGCTTCTTCCAGAACAAACAAAGCTTCGTCCAAAAACTAGAGCTTCTTCCAGAAAACAGAATAATTCAAAAGCTAAAGAATTTTCCCGAGACTATCTTTTCCCCAAATTTCAACAACCAAAATACAACAAAAAAACTTAATTTTTAAACAATCTCTGCCCACAAAATATATTCTCCTCTCTTTCATGAAGTAACTTCTTACCTCTCATGGTTACAACCATTATTCTCTCTGTGAAAACATTTTTCCCAACAACCGTCATTAAGATTTCCAAACACATGTCGAGAAACAAATATCTTTTAAATCAATTAACACTATTCCCTCTAGATATTTCTAGATATTATTGCCTTTTAATAATTTCAAAAATACATAGTATTTCCAATTTAAACTTAATCATACTAATTTAATTATTTTACCAAATAAATTTAATCCTAAGATTAAATTGTTTTACCAAATAAATTAAACTAAATTACAATCTTCTAACATAATAAAAAAGATTAATTGAATAATCAACTAAAATATTTAAAGAATTTATTTCCCTTTTACATACTTTGCAACATAAATAACATCAAGGAAAAATTGAACAACATTATAACAAAACATAACCAACTAAAACTGAGGACACACTATGACTAGGGTGGTGGCTTGACAAGAGAAACCTAGTTACTATCTCCCAATCAACAATATCGTTGGGCAATGGACACACTCAAACCTGTGAATCCAGGTGGAGTTGATATCCTGTACCTACAAACTTGCAATCAAAACATATATCGAACATGCATATATATCTATCATAAGCAATCACACTATGAAGAGAGAATTGCAGAATCACAGGGCGCTCACAAGTGAGTGATGCAATCTTGTTCCCTTCACCAATACAATGTCACAACAAAATGATGTATCTAACATCAATAAACTACTCATGAGCATATAACAATAGTAATTCAAATAACAACTATGCAAATCCAAGGCATGTCATAATAATAAACATCAAAGTATTGTACTATCACATCATAATATAAAAACCAACGTCGCTCCAAAGTTAGCGATCAAACAATAACAAGGTATCATGGTCTATCAAAGTAAAGATACTGTTAGAAAACATAAGCATATTAGAGAAGCACACTATCAAAACATAAGAGAAAAATAGAGGGGTGCTACATATATCGTTGTTGTTTCTAATTAAAACTTATATGTTAATGTAATTTATTTCATTCTGGAAATAGATAAATAAATAAATAAATACACTGGATGTTTATATTTATAAATAAATGACTTCGTAATGATTGGTTTAATAAAATATAATTGATTATTTATCATCCTTAAAGGTTAATACATTGAAGGTATTCATGCTTTTATTTAAAACCCGATTCTTGATGATTTCAATTTGATGCTTCTTTCCTTTTTTTTTGTTGATTTGACTTGAGGAGAATCTGTTTATCGAATTCGTGTTGAAATCTATCGGGAACCCATTTGTGGTTTGTTTTCTTAAATTTATGCTTTGAGTTCATGAGTAGATTGTTTTAATTGACTTCTAGAGGTGAGGGGAGTACTTGTATTCGATGATTTTATGTTGGCTTAAACAATAATTATTCTTGTTTGGTTGAGATTATGTGGGTGTTACCTTGTTCCTTTGCAATGTTGTGTTGTGGAATATGTGCGAGAAGGAACATGCCTCTCATGTGGTTGTGATTTTCATGTCTTGGTTTTATGAGCGTTAAGGTACACCCCTGTTCCTTGAGTTGTGTTTTCTTGCTAGTAGGGAGTGTGGCTTCCCATGAGGGCTGAAACTCTAAGTGGTCTCCTGGGTAACTCATGCGAAAGTTGAGTTAATCAATTGATAACCTAATAAATATTTAGGGGGTGGGTAGTAAACACACTAACAAAAGATAATGGATGTGTCTCTCATGGCTCAAGAAATTTTATAGGCTTGGGATGAGACGAGAAGGCCTGGAATGGAAAATCAACTACCTTGTCCTCAAGAAAGGTAAGTTGATTCTGCATGTGAAAGAATGGGAACCGGCGATCTGTTGAGGTTGCCTGGGTAACCCAAGATGGGGGCTGGTAACCTATGAAGGCCTACATTGGGTAACCCATGTCAAGCCATGTGATGACACACTACCCTTAACAACTTGTATGTTTGTAATTTTCCCCCTTATTGTTTTGGTACCTCTAGAAGTAATTGTTCTTATGGATCTTTGTCTTGTTGCCTTTTGGATTGTGAAGTCATGTCAACCTTGTACTCTTGATTGTTTTTGTGTTGTGGGTCCTCCTGTCATCTCCTAGCACAGGGGGTGGTCCTTAGGGTTCACATGGTTGGGTGGAACGTGCTATGCACTCCATTGGGTTCCTAGGTTGTGTTCATGATGCGAGAAGTGGAAGTGGATGCCAAGATTCCAGGGCTTCTTCTGATTGAAGACTATTTTGTATAATGTATTGTATTCATTGCAGTTGTATCATACTTGTATTGATGTACTCTTCCTATTGTTTAAGGGAAGAAAAATGTAATTGTACTACTGTATCTTTGAAGTTTTGTATTTGTGGAAATATGCTCCACAATTGTAATACTAAACTATGATTTGATTATGTAATAAATGTGATGTATGTATTATCTGGCATCTTTACTTGATTATGGATATATGTATGTTTATTATTATTTTTTAATTCATTGACATTACTTGTTATCACGTTAATGGGCTGGGAACAAACGTGAGTAATGCAACCATGTAACCCCATGGGACTATTTAGGTATCATTATATTCTTATTATAATGTTGTATGCTTATTTAATCAATGGTTAATGCATAGTTGTTATCTTTAAAAAAAATTAGAAATTGTACAGTTATTTGTTATCTTTAGATGTCCTTTGGGGTTTGCATAGTGGGGCATTACAACTTGGTATCATAGCCAAGGTTATAAACACTGGGTACTCTAGGTTCAATTGAGTCCATTACGTTAACCTTGTGCTTAACTCTTGAGCTTATTTGTTTCCCTTCTTTTGTTGTGTAGGAGTATGCCTAGGGGTTGGGGACGAGGCCATGGTAGAGGCCAAGGTGGTCGATGCAGGGCGGATCACCAGAGTATACCTTATTAGAGTTCTCATGATAGTGAGCAGGGTAGTGGTGGTCAGAACCTAGGGCAACTAGGTGCAGAAGGGGCTCAGATTCGTCAGTTGCTGGAGGAGGTTCTTGGCCGCTTAGGCCCTAAGAAGAATGAGGAACAATGGGTGGTCTGAGAGAGAGAGATCACCGAGGAGAGATATTGTTGTAGATCAGGATGCAATGGTAGTAGGCCACATGAGAGACCTTTTGAGGGCACACCCCCCACTTTTGATGGCTCTGGGGGAGGTTTGGAAGTATAAACTTGGCTAATTGATCTAGATCGAGTGTTTGCAATGCATCCTTAGGATAGTAATACCAGGGCTAGGTGCGCCATCATGCACCTCAAAGGATTCACATCCACATGGTGGCGGTTAGAAGAGTAAAAATTGCACCTAGACATTGGCTCTGTGACTTGGGAGTTATTCATGGAGCTGTTTAGAGCCTGTTTCCTATCAGAGCACTAGAGACAGCGTCGCATGGACGAGTTCCATGAATTGAAACAAATTTAATTGTCCATTGAGTAGGACAAGCATCGGTTCTATGAGCTCAAACAATATGTTGGGATTAACAATGATGAGGGTATGCTTGTGCACCATTTTATCAAGGGCTTAAATGCCCTCATCAGCGGATGAGTTTGAGTATTCGAGCCGAGGACTATGGAGGTGGCTATGGAGAAGGCTTGTTTAGTGGAGGAAAACTTGACCATGGAATTAGGAGGCCACACTAGAGTTCAAATAGGCAGTACACCTTCTTCTGGTTTTGGTTCTCATGGGGGACAGACTCAAGCAACTAGCTCGTCTAGGAGTCATCAGGCACCCGCCAAGGGTGGTCGCCAGCAACCCTCTCAGTCTAAACACAAGTATTCACACTCTCATCATGGCGATGATGGTTCTCAATTTAGGAAGGACCAGAATTGGTGGCATAAAAAGTGCAACCATTTTGAGCAGCCTGCACAAAGAACTCATACTAGGGCTAGCTAAGGCAGTGTTCAATAGTCCAGTGCACCGTCTGGGGGAAAAGGGTTCAATAAATGCACAATTTGTTTTTCATGCGGCCAATAGGGCCTCATTGCTAGGAAATGCCTACAGAGGAACATTGCATGTTTTAGTAAGAGGCTGGTAGCATTAAAGCCAATGGTGGGAGATGCTAGTAGATCGCACAAATTTTTGTAGCGGTTGACAATTGCCAAGCTGATCATCAGGGCACCGCAGTAGAGGCATCAAGTGTGTTATGAGGCATTAATATCTCTGTTCTCTTTGATTCTAGTTCTTCAGATTCATTTGTTTCTCCTTCTATTGTTGAGCCTTGTAGACTTGAGGCAATAAAGTAAGGGGTTAGGTGGCAGTAGAATCCTTAGTCCAGGGCTGTAGTTTGGAATTTGGGTCATTTATGACTTCGGTGGACCTTCGTATCCTACCTCTTGGCTCATACGATGTTGTATTGGGCATGGATTGGCTGAGTGCTCACCGAGCAATAATAGATTTTCGTCATAAGGCAGTGAGATGTGTGGATGATTTAGGTACCGAGGTTGAGATTGTTGGCGTCCAGAGGCCTATCTCTCTTCGAATGATTTCTGTCATGCAACTGAGGAGGTGTATGCGCTGGGGTTGTCAATTGTTTGTATTATCGGTCAATGATTTGGAACTTGGGGAGAGTAGGGAAATGTCCCTTGATGATTATCCTCTCCTTAAGGAGTTCATAGATATTTTTCCTAGCGAGATTTCAGGGATACCACCTAAGCGTGACATTGACTTCAGGATAGACTTGGTACCTGGAGCTGAGCCTCTCTCTTGAGCTCTGTATTAGATGACAACTCAGGAACTATAGGAGCTCAAATTGTAGTTAGAGGAGCTCTTAGCAAAAGGATTTATTCATCCTAGTGTTTCCCCTTGGGGATCACCGATGACATTCATAAAGAAGGATGGTTCCCTATGTTTGTGCATTAACTACAAATAGCTAAATAAGGTGATGGTGAAGAACTAGTATCCTTTACCGAGAATTGACGATCTATTTGATCAAATCAAGGGAGCTAAAATATTCTCAAAAATTGATCTCAAGTTGGGATACCACCAATTGTGTATCGTCGAGGCTGATATACACAAGACCGCATTTCACACTCGATACGGGCATTATGAGTTTACCGTTATGCCGTTTGGGTTGACAAATGTACTGTCAATATTCATGATTTTGATGAATGGAGTCTTCTGGACCTACCTGGAGAGATTTTTTCTTGTGTTCCTCAATGATATCCTGATCTACTCTAAAACTAGGGAGGAGCATGAGGAGCATCTGAGACAGGTGTTGCAGTGCCTATGAGATAATCAGTTATATGCTAATCTGGTGAAGTGTGAGTTTTATTAGTTGGAGGTGAAATACTTAGGTCATGTCATTTCTAGTGACGGTATCACTGTGGATCCTTCAAAGATCCAAGCCATCATTGATTGGCTTGCACCCATGAATTTACCAAAGATTCGTAGTTTCATGGGTCTAGCAGGGTACTACCAGCGATTTGTTCAGGGCTTCTCGAGGGTTGCTTACCCCATCACTTCCCTTCAAAGAAAAGGGAAGAAGTTAATTTGGTCAGAATAGTGTCAGTCAAATTTTTAGACACTTAAGGAGAAGTTGACCAGTGCACCTATCTTAGCGATGCTTGACCCTACTAGTGATTTCATGGTTTGTACGGATGCATCCTTGGAGTGTTTAGGAATGGTTCTTATGTAGGAGGGTTGTGTGATTGCCTATGAGTCTCACAAACTCAAGGATCACGAGCTGAACTACCCCACTCATGATTTGGAGTTGGCCGTCGTTGTTCATGCTTTGGTAAGGTGGAGGAATTTCTTATTAGGGCATCGGTTCGAGCTGCATAATGATCATCATAGTTTGTAGTATATATTTACACAACTGAATTTGAATGCCAAACAGAGAAGATGTATGGAATTCCTTTATGAATATTATTTTGAGGTTAAGTATATCTAGGGCAAGGAAAATGTAGTGTCAGATGCTCTGAGTTGGCAGAGACGTGAGTTGTCGACAGTGACTCTTGGGGTTGAATTGAGGAGTCAGATTCTCACAACACTTACCATAGATGCTTGGTATCAGGAGGTTAAGTCATATATGGCATCATGCAGAGCTCTAGAGGGAAAGTTTGTTGGATATTATTTGGAGTCAGATGGCATGTTGTGATATTTGGGTCGTATGTATGTACCCTCTACTAAGGGTCTTTGTACCCTAGTCATGACTAAGGCTCATCAGGCTCCCTATTCTGCTCGTCCGAGAGTTAAGAAGATGTATGCAGACCTTCAATCACTATATTTCTGGGTTGGAATGAAGAGAGATATTGTAGACCTTGTGGTGAGATGTTTGGAGTTTCAGAGAGTTAAGGCGAAACACCATCATCTCACGGGTCTTTTACAACCCCATCTCGTTCTGGAATGGAAATGGGATATCATATCGATGGATTTTATAGTTGGGTTGCCTATGTCTTCTCATTGGCATGATGCCATCATGGTCATTATTGATCGATTGAATAAGGTGGCACATTTCTCTCCTATTCGGTCATCTTATAATGCTTCATCCATGGCCAGAATATTCATGGAGGATATTGTCAGATTGCGCAGAATACCACGTAGAATTATTTTTTATCATGATCCGATGTTCACTTCTGCACTGTGGACAACATTGCAGTGTGCCTTAGGGACCTAGTTGAACTTCAGTTATGCATACCACTCAGAGACAGATGGACAAATTGAGAGGGTCAATTAGGTTCTTGAGAACATGCTCCACATCTATATCATGGATCAACAGTCTCATTGGGAGGACTACTTGCATTTGGTGGAGTTTTCCTACAAAAATGGGTATCATAGTTCAATCGGTATGGCTCCTTTCCAGGCATTGTATGGTCATCCTTGCCAGACTCCATTGAGTTGGGACCGTTTGGAGGACAAGGTTCTTCTTGGACCTGAAATGCTTTAGAATGTGGAGCAGTAGGTTGCTCGCATTAGAGAGCATTTGGTGGCAGCACAGGACAAACAAAAGAAGTATGCTAATGCGCATAGGGTCAACCATCAGTTCTCAATTAGTGATCGGGTGTTCCTTTGAGTGCGACCATGGAAGAGTCCAATCCGTTATGGGAAAGGCTCTAAGCTCCCACCTCATTTTGTGGGGCCGTTTGAGGTTTTAGAGAGGATTGGTCCCATTTCTTATTGTCTTGTTTTTCCGCCTAGCTTATCGTGCATTCATGATGTGTTTCATGTTTCTATACTTAGGCCTTATTTTCCTAATGTATCTCATGTTCTTGATTGGAATGCATTACAGGTAGAGAACAAGCAGCTCACACTAGAGCCCGTGGTCATTTTTCAGCATAGGAGACTCGCTCTCAGGGGCAAAGACATTGAGAAGGTGAGGGTCCAATGGGACCCTAATGATGAGACTTTGGCTACATGGGAGGGTGCATCCCGGATTCGAGAGTCCTTTCCTTATCTATTTGCGGGCTTCTAGGAGTGAGCCTGGTTTTTGATATATTGTCTTTTCTGTTTACTTGCTCTAGTTGGTACTTGATACATTATGTGATGCACTTGAGACCATGTTGTTGTTGGTTTTACCAGTATGGTTGTTTTTGATGACATTTCATTTGGTTTTGATGATCCTAACATTATGGACCTACGTTTATGCTACATTGGATTTATGGAGTAGTAGTGTGTTTGGATAAAATTGACTTTGCTTATCTTGTGAGTTATGTCATGTTCACTATGCTTCTGAGTAGTGATGGTGATTTGATGTTACATATGGTGTGATTATTGTTGAGGTCTTAGTGAGGGGAACGGGGTAGCATCACTCATTCGCGAACACCTTGCTACACTATGACTTCCTCTCACGGTGTGTTTGTTAAATTGATATATATATGTATATTTTGTGTGATACCTTGTTTTATGCAGGTTGCAAGTACTAGGTACCGACTCAACTTGCACTGTTAGGTCTGAGTGTACCTCAAAAACCCAATGGATATGATGTGGTAATAGGAGATGACAGAAGGTCCCGAACTCGTGTTTGGTAACCCCGTTTGTTGGTTTGTTTACTTTGTCAGTTTCCTTGTTTGGTATCTTTCATTTTATGTGTGAATTGTGATGATGTTGTTCATAGCTGCATATTTTTACCTGACCTTGCGACTTCCTGGAGTAAGTCGAGGCTTAGGGGGGAGGATGTAGTGTCCCTTCGTTTTGGTCTTTCGGTCAATTGTGTAAGTGTTTATTTGTGTTGGCATGTTGATTAATTTTAATGGTATTATTAATGTTGGCTAATCATTTAATATAGTTGTTAATTTATAATGTCATTTAATTAATTAAGTGTTGCTTTAATTAAGTACATTAGTAAAATTTCGTTAATTAGTAGTTTGATTTAACGATGTTTATTATTGTTTTTGTGATCAATTTAATTAAATTATTAAATCTAATTTATAAATTTAGATATTTTGTTGAATTAAATAAATATAGTATTTTTAATATGGCCCTTCTAAGAGAACTAGAGCCAACTTGAAGAAAATAGTTGATTCTTCACCTCTGGATATGCAAGACCTGAAGAAGGTGGCTCGGGAAATGAGCAACGTGGAAGCTGAAGTTGTTGAGACTTTAAAGTCTCTTGGTTAGTTTTGGGTTGTGTTTTTTGTTGCTGGCTTCTTGTTGTCGTTTAGCTCGCTGCTAGCTTTTTGCTAGCCTTTTGCTGGTGGCTGTTGTCCTTTTCTGTTTATTTTTGTGTTTTTGCCTTTCTGCTTCTGAGAACTCTATTTTTCTATATTTTGGCTTGTAAACTTGGTGGTTTTGGGCCCCTATAAAACTCGTTTTTTCCTCTATTAAAAAATATATTTTTAATTGTTAAATAGAATAATATTTCAATTATATTATTGTTAAATTTTAAATTGATAATTAGATAGTAATATTGTTTATTTAATTATTATTTTGGATTTATTCGAAATGGAAAGTTAAGTGATAATGTTAATTGGGGAAAGTTTTCGCATGCAAAACTTCGACCTGGAGAAAGACAGTGAAGTTGTTGATTTTAGTTTTAATTTTTGATTTATCTTGATTTTTGGATTTTCGAAAGGAAATATGTGAAACTAGTTATTTTTAACTAATTTTGTGGTCGAGAACATTTCTTTGGTTTATAATGCTTTCTCTTCGGATTTTTGGGGTTTAGTCTTTGATTTAAAAAAAAAAACTTCGTTCTACAAATAGAACTCTTCAAAAATAATTTTGAAAACAATATAGTTTGATATTGATGTCGTTTGAGGAGAATAGTTCTTTTGAAAGTGCGGACTAGTGATTGCGAAAGGAATTATTTTCAACATATCTTCCCCATTAACGAGCGTAGGAATTCAGGTCAGTGTCACAATTGATTTTGATTTTTTCAATTCTCCGTTACATACAAAACAAATTTTCTCCTTCTTGTCAAATGATTGCTTGAATTCTGTTTAATAAATCAAAACATTCATTTTAAGGAGATTGTGTTCGTTCTACGCAAATCGGTATTTTGGATTGTTTCAATTAGTTCCGCCTTCAAAAGAGTTATTAAATCAGTGTTTTGGCTATAGTTGTACTGTATTAGTGGAATCCGCATAGAGTAAGGTTTGATTCAACAAATCAATGATTTTTGTTTTAGTTGGTAGTCGGTGGTTCTAAGCTGGCACATTCTCTTCCCTTGTCTTTCTTTGGCTTGTATAAAGTGTTATATTTTCTAGTTCTTCAAGGAATTCGGCTTCACACCCGTTAGTGCATATACTTCATAGTATTTTATTCCTTTCATTAAGTCGTTCTCCTCTCTTGTGTTTAGTTCCACTGCCGGAGGTCTCTATGCCATGCGTTTTGGTATTGCAATTTCTTGTGTTTTCTGTTAATTATTTCCCCTAAATGAATCTCAATCTGCACTGGAGTATGTCGATAGTAAGCACTCACCCATTTTGAGAAATACTTGGGCACCGCACGGATCTGTGCAAGTTTCTTTTCTTAAAATTTCTAAGCCTAATTTTCCCGCC
Source organism: Sequoiadendron giganteum (assembly GCA_007115665.2). NCBI lineage: Eukaryota > Viridiplantae > Streptophyta > Pinopsida > Cupressales > Cupressaceae > Sequoiadendron > Sequoiadendron giganteum. The sequence continues at coordinate 292,361,118 of CM021109.1, read as the reverse complement.
CTCACTGAGCATATATGGTTATGGCCTTCAAATTTTAAGCCCCACAGTTCATAGGGTGGCCTCCTGAACCTTTGCAAAATCTGAGAGTGAATTCTTAAGAATTTCTTTTCCAGCTTTAATTGAACCAGTCCCAACGCAAAGTATGGCCACACTAAATTCGATGATCTCTAGTTTCCCTGTCCGAAGCCAAGTGGTGGCGCCCAATGGATATTGGAGGGTCATGACCATGCGTAAGGCTGAGGAATGCCCTATTTTGGTGTTGCTATGAACACAGTCACTTCCTCCTTGGTGGCGTTGTTTATTGATTATGCTTAGCTATTTAATTATATATATATATATATATATATATCGTTGTTGTTTCTGATTAAAACTTATATGTTATTGTAATTTATTTCATTCTGAAAATAGATAAATAAATAAATAAATATAGTGGCTTTTTATATTTATAAATCCGAAATAAAATAAAATAATAATTTTCATACGTGCTTATATATATATATATGAATATATGTAGAATATATATATATATATATATATATATATATATATATATATAGTATAAACTTGGTTGTTTTCCCAAATTGGATGTTAAAAGAAATTCATTAGTATATTTAGTTTTAAAAAATATGTTATATGATTACTTTGATCATTTTAAATGATTTTACAATGATATAAGAATATAAAAACAATTTTTTGGTAACAAAATAGGTATTGAGAGATTTGTATAATATGTTTATACAATCTTCTTTAATTAATTTAAATGATCTCTCTTCTTGAATGAAAAGATAAGAATGCAATTGTTATTTACATGTTTCCTATGATTTATCGCTTTGAATTGTATTAGTGAGTTAAAGGCTTAGATACATGATATGCACTACGATTATAAATAAAATAAAATAAAATTTAATTGAGATAATATAAGTATTGTGTTTTTTATAAATCTGTCCATTTGATTATTTGTAAATGACTTCGTAGTGATTGGTTTAATAAAATGTAATTGATTATTTATTATCATTAAAGGTTAATACATTGAAGGTATTCGTGCTTTTATTTAAAACCCGATTCTTGATGATTTCAATTTGATGTGTCTTTCCTTTTTTTTGTTGATTTGACTTGAGGAGAATTTTTTTATCGAATTCGTGTTGAAATCTATCAGGAACCAATTTGTGGTTGTTCATTTTTTAAATTTTATGCTTTGAGTTCATGAGTGGATTGTTTTAATTGACTTCCAGAGGCGAGGGGAGTACTTGTTTTCGATGATTTTATGTTGTTTTAAACAACAATTATTCTTGTTTGGTTGAGATTATGTGGGTGTTACCTTGTTCCTTTGCAATGTTGTGTTGTGGAATGTGTGCGAGAAGGATCATGCCTCACATGTGGTTGTGATTTTCATGTCTTGGTTTTATGAGTGTTAAGGTACACCCCTATTCCTTGAGTTATTTTGTGTTGCTAGTAGGGAGTGTGGCTTCCCACGAGGGCTGGAACCCTAAGTGGTCTCCTGGGTAACTCATGCAGAAGTTGAGTTAATCAAGTGATAACCTAATAAATAGTTAGGGGGTGGGTAGTAAACACACTAACAGAAGATAATGGATGCCTCTCTCATGGCTCAAACGCTTGTATAAGCTTGGGATGATACGAGAAGGCCTAGAATGGCAAATCAACTACCTTTTCCTCAAGAAAGGTAAGTTGATTCCACATGTGCAAGAATGGGGGTCGGGGATCGATTGAGGTTGCCAGGGTAACCTAGGATGGGGGTTGGTAACCTATAAAGGTCCGCATTGGGTAACCCATGTTGAGCCATGTGATGACACACTACCCTTAACAACCTATATGTTTGTAATTTCCCCCCTTGTTGTTCTGGTACCTCTTGAAGTAATTGTTCTTATGGATCTTTATCTTGTTTCCTTTTGGATTGTGGAGTCATGCCAGCCTTGTACTCTTGACTATTTTTATGTTGTGGGTCCTCTTATCATCTCCTAGCGTGAGGGGTCCTCCTTAGGGTCCACACGGTCGGTTGGAACGTTCCATGCACTCCATCGAGTTTCAAGGTTGTGTTCATGATGCGAGAAGTGGAAGCATATGTTGAGATTCCAGTGCTTCTCCTGATTGAAAATTGTTCTCTATAATGTATTCTATTCATTGTAGTTGTATCATACTTGCATTGATGTACTCTTCCCGTCGTTTAAGGGAAACAAAATGTAATTGTACTAAATTGTATCTTTGAAGTGTTGTATTTGTGGAACTATTCTCCACAATTTTAATACTGAACTATGATTTGATTATGTAATAAATGTGGTGTATGTATTATCTGACATCTTTACTTGATTATGGAGATATGTATGTTTACTATTGTTTTTTAGTTCATTGACCTTACTTGTTATTGCATTAATGGGCTAGGAAAAAATGTGAGTAATGCAACCATGTAACCCCATGTGAATATTTAGGTATCATTATATTCTTATTATAATGTTGTATTCTTATTTAATCAATGGTTAGTGCATAGTTGTTATCTTTAAAAAAAAAAAATTGTACTATTATTTGTTGTATTTAGATGTCCTTTGGGGTTTGCATGGTGGGGTGTTACAACAATGCCTTTAAAGGTTTCATCAAACTTAAATGTGAACCAAGTGAAGGAAGGATAAAGTTAGAAGAGAATCCCATTTCCCAACAAGTCTAAAGGAAAATTGGTATTCCCAATTCAGAGCTTCAGAGATCAGACCTTGGGCTTACCATTCATCATTTTCTAGAAATAAAGGAAAGAAGATTTGGTGTGAAAGACTTAGTCAAATTTATGCTAAGTTTGTAGGTTTTAGAGTTCGGGCTTGGGGCTTATTTCTTACCAAATGCCATGGTAAAAGACTTAGAAGTTTGTAGGTTTTAGAGTTCGCGCTTTGGGCTTATCGCTTACCAAATGCTAAGTTTGCAAGTTTCGATGTTCAAGCTTCAGGCTTATCACCATGCCAATTTTATAGGTTTTAGAGTTCAGGCTTCAGGCTTATCACTTAACAAATGCCATGGTAAAATACTTAGAAGTTGTGCAAGTAATCGGTCATCGATCGTCGGGCATATTGCTTACCAAATGTGTTTGAAAAAGGCCTTGAAGGTTTGGAAGTTGTCAAAAATCGGACTTCAGAGGTTAATAGTAACCTTTACTTAGTCTGTGGTAGTGGGTGTAAGTGTATGAAGTATTTAGGAACTTCGACACCCAAAAAGGTATCAGTGTTTGCAGGTCGAGAGGGAGGGTTGCACCTTATCGAAAGGTGTGATGATTGGTATGAAGGATGTGTGAAAGTTGACACTCGATGATCTAATGTATCTTTCTCTCTTTGCAACTTAAAGTATTCTTGTCGGTGTGGTATGAAGAAAAAGGGATCCTTGATCCCCGACAGTGGACAAAAGGATTAAGTGGTTGCAACTTCCAATGATTAAGCAGTGTAAAGGGTGTGAGGGATCCTTGATCCCTAACACCCTAAAAAAGGGAAGTAGTAAGAAGGTTTCACGAGTTGGTGATAAGGTTGGCACTCTACATGAAGATGGTAGCTGATAAGGAGGATGCATGAACCCCAACCATTGACAAGGAATTGAGACTCTTGACTCCTGAAAAGTTGAATGACATGACAGTCTTCTCAGACAGTACTTTCAGAGATCGAGCACTTTTGTAATTACTTAGGCCCTCTTGGGAGCTTTTGTAATTAGGCCCTCTTGGGAACTCTTGTAATTATGCCTTCTTGGTCACTTTTGTAACTACTTACTATTATTATTATATATAGGCTATTAGCCTTTTTCCAAAAAAAGCTAAAAAATCAAGTTAATTGTGATATTCATGTTTTAACTCATTTAGTAGTTGTGATTTTTAGTTAATAGAAAGATTTAATGTTACATTTTTATGTATACAGATGCCTCTCTAAATGGATGTCATTGTAAACACCTCTTAGTGTAAATATATTTATTAATATTTAATAAATAAAAAATATTTTAAAATTAAATTTGATTAAGATATTATAATATATTTGTATATATACATTTAATAAAAGAGGGGTAAAAATTTATTAATCAAAATCCATAAATACAAGGTAGACAATCACAACAAACCCACTAAGGGGCCATAGTCCAAGAAAGAAAACAAGCTAGTAAAATCCTCCTAGAGGCCTTAAAAAAAAATCTCATTCTTCCATAACTAGATATTCTAACAACTGGGAATAGTCAATAGGTAAGTTTCACCAGTCCTCAACACTCCACATCCCCATTTTCTCAGAGGCCCATTTTGCCAAGCAATTTTCCACCTTATTCCATTCCCGAAGAATATGGCAAAAGGTGATAGATTCCAACAACTCACTAAGACTAGATATTTTCTTGACCACCAAGGCCAATTTCCAATTCACTTCATCCAATTATCACTTATTCAACATATCAATCATAACCTATGAATTTGATTCATAGATGATCCTTCTCTACCCAAGGGCACAACCCCTTTGCAAAGAAAAGAAAATAGATAAAGCTTACATAAATTTATTAGTTTGTTGGCCTTTACACAAAGAAAATAAAAACGTGACCACCCCCAATTGTCCCTTTTAACACTACCAATCCCAACATGTCTAGGATTTCCTCTGGAAGAGCCAACAGTCTTGATTCTCAACACACCATGAGGAGGAGGTGACTAGAATCCATTTCTCTGAATTTTGCTTTTAGCCAATCGACCCAACAAGGCCAAGAGAAACTCCTAACACCACCAACCAGACCCAAAGTTTGGACAACTCCCATATCTCTTGGATCCATAGGAATAGATAAGTCACACTTCATCGCTAAAGTCTCCTGAAGAACACAAGTAATTCTCAGCCATAACTATTGAGTCTGCAATTTATTATCCTAGAAGATCTTGTGATTCCTTTCCAACCAAATATGCCCAATGATTAGGATGGGCCCAATATTCCAAACAATTTGAAGGAAAGAAGTCTTGGATGGAGGATTCCCCAACCCACCCCGGAATTCAGCCAAAGAAGAGACATGAGTATAAGCATGTTTCCACGTCCCCCACCAGAGATGCTAGATCTCCCTAGAAAAGGGGCATAGGAAGAATAAATGTGAGGATGACTCCTCACTGTTGTTGCACATAACACACATATAAGGATCCTAACATTTATATATATTTTAAGCATAAAAATAAAAATAGGAACAAGCTAACACATTTATTCTTAACTAATGATAAGGAAACACATTGCAAGAATTAGGTTTGGATGCAATGTGTATGTATAGAAATGAAAGGTAGTCTTAGGTAAAAATTTGAATATATTATTTCTTATTTATTTCATTCATGCTCTATTTATTTTTCTATAATTAAAAAAAATCTTAGACTCTAGCATGATATTAATACTACATTCAAATAAGTTAATATTGTTTGGATCAAACAACAATTGGGTATTAGTTATAGTCCAATACTACCCAATCCCAAATTTCCAATCCACACCCACTTCATCATATACAATAATTTCAAGTTGGGGGGCTATTCTTCACTTGTAGAAATCATAGCCTCTTCTTCTAGTGCCATTAATGTGTATCTCATGTTGCCTAAGTCAAAGCATGCTATTACATGTTTGCAATAAGTTGGTTATTCTTCATGTGATGATTTTATGGTTCTTACTTGTAGTTATGGGAGAAACCAGCTCAAAAGATAACAATACACAATTGAATCCTTGGATTGTGTATTCTCCTCTCACATTGATACTAAAGAAAAATATATTGGAATTCCACCCACCAATAACACAAAGAATAGTGTGATTGGTAATATAAAATTGATGGTATTATCTGACTTAGTCTCTCCACAAAAAAGTAACAACAATATTGTCACCTCCTCTACCAATCTACTACAAAAAAATGACACTAGCTATCTAGTAATCAAGATGCACCATGTGCATCTGTAGCTCATACATATAAAACCCCATGTGTTTGCAGACTTGTTAGAAAATGGTTTACATCTGAAAATTTTGTCAGACTTGTCAGATGTGTTCTAGCTTTCACTCCACCGTCGATTAAAATTTTCTCATAATAAATGTCGCGCTCCATTGTGATGCATGGGCCATATCCCATAAACAACTAAGACAAATATTAACTCATATTCAATATTTTCATTTAAAGCAACACAATGATAATATAATGTAATTTTTTTTTTTAATATATAATATATAATAAAATAATAATATATATGCAACTTTATTATATGAGTTAAATTTTTGAAGGAATAATATAATATTGTATAAGTATTAATAATTATATAGTATTATATCATATTATAATAATAATTGTATATTATATAATACCAATAATTATAGAGTATTATATAATATTATAATAATAATTATATTATATTATATTACATTATATGACGTTATTATTATTATAGATAACAATATATATAATAATATTATACATATTGCTATAATAAAATATATATTATTAATAATACAATAATAATATATATTATTATATTTATCATATATACTAATATTTTAATAATATAATATTATATTATATTATGGGGTGAGGGTCTTGATTCGATTGGCTAAAGCATCATGTTGTAGAAAAGAGGCCATGAGGTCTAGTCTCCCCTATCCTCGTGGTATCAAAGGGCATGCCACACTTGTGTCATCGATCAGGTGAATTATTTTTACTACATGCACTACAATTTATTAAATTATAACACACACACACACATACAATATTATGAGTGAAATCTAACTTATATTAACATCTTATATAGTATTGTAGTGTAGGAAATTGTACTCCTTTCTAAGTGATAGTACAATTTCACACTTAATTTGGACCTATTTTAGTGACCTCAATTTTATGCATTTTACCCTTCAAAAATAGGTCCCTAAACCCTTTTATTATGCATCCCAAGGCCTATTTTAAATATTTTTTGACATTGTAACATGCATTGAATAAATACATTTAATTAATTTAATGCCCCGAAATTCATTAATCTTGGATTTGTAGGCCATGACCCATTCACCCTTGGGTGAATAAATCCCCCCCTTTAAGATCCAAATTCAAATTTTAAACATGTTTTTGGTAGCATTTTAAAGTCCTAGATTCAATTTTTAAATTTCGGCTTTCAGGATTTAATAATCGGGAAATTAGAAAGGAAGCCTATAGATCCTAGTCTTTTCACCATTTTACACTAGGTTGAGAAAAATATTGAGAAGATATTCACAAGATTAGAATTCAAGGTCAAGGAGAAAATTCACACAAGCAAAGTTGAAGTCTTGAAGAAACATTTCAATTGTTTTTGCAGGTCTTCAAGCTCCTTTTGTGAATATTGATCAAGCATTGTTCATGATTGAAGATTGATGTCTATGGTGGATCATGGTGGATTGAAGGTTTTGGGACATGCAACTAGCCATTTTCCTTGATCTAATGACTTGTTTCCTAGTGATCCCATCGTTTATCTTCATTCTACTAGCTACCTAAAGCAAGGTATAATCGGATTTTGGATCTATTAGGGGATTTGACTTCTCTCTAAGTAGGTCTTGTGTTCATTATTCATGTTCATTTAGGGATCTTGTTCTAACACACTTGGATAATGTTTCTTTGTATTATAGCTCGTAAAAATATTAGACACACTTAAGATTAGGGCTCACACACACTTTCAAGTTTCAAATCTATATTTTTCATCAAGGTTTAATTACCAAACTTGAGGTTTGATCGAGGAAAACCCCCATACAAACAAACCAAAAAATTTAGTTTTGTTGCAGGTCCAAATCCAAAAGTGAAAATTGAAAGGTACATGCAAGAAGAGTAGATTAGAAGTTATAGATCAAAATTTTGAAATTTTAGAAAGGCCTAGCAAGACCCATTTGCCCTAGGGTGAATTTGTCCTAGGAGGACACTCAACATGAGATTTTTGTGACAAGTGTATAAAATCATAACCTTCTTAGATCTGTTGAAACTTTATGGATTCTAATAGATTAAGGTTTTAAATTGATGGTTCATGTTTTACATTGCATTATTGCATTCATTTGGTATTTTTCATTCGTTTCCCAAAAGTGAATTTTAGGTTGATTTACCTCGTCTTCAGTTATAAGGAAAACAACAAGATCTCCATTAAGCAACATTGAATCACCCAAGGGTTGAAAGTCAATCTTGCCCTAGGGGATCTCTTTTTCCTAATGAAAGTAGGGAAATAGGTACATTACCCCCATTCAAAACCTACCTCACCTATTCCCCATCATTTCAAGTATAATATAATAGTATATTATATGATATAGTATAATAATATATATTATATTATAGAAATATGTATAATAGTATTATATATTGTAATATTATATTACATTATTATTATTTTTTATACATAATAATGTATATTTTGAGTGAAATCTAATAATAATAATATTATATTATTCCTTCAAAATTTAACTCATATAATAAAGTTGCATATATATTATTATAATAAATTAATATATATTATTAATTATATATATTATATATTATATTATGAATAATTATATATTATTAGTATTGGTCTAGGAAGTGCTTAGCTAAGATTGGAGATAGAATTGGGTGGAAAATTGAGATTGATCTGTGCGACAACAAAACCCTAATATTTTCACAAATCCTAATAGTCACAATTCAATAAATTCCAAAAGAGATACATCTAGTTGTTGGGGAAAAATGTTAGGCATAGGCTCTCAAAATTGAGACTCCAAAGTATTATTGCCTGAAATGCAAGGCGAGAAATCACTTAGAAGAAAATTGTTGCAAATTTCCCAAATGATTCAATAAAAATGGAAGGAAAAAGTTGTGAATGTGAAAAAATGAAAAAGAGAGAAGAAATTGCAAAGAAAGAGAATAATAATGACCATCAATCTTCGACAACAAAAAATCAAAGAAAGAACATGAAAAGAATAAAGAAAATATAGAAAGGGAAGCATCAAAAAAATTGGAAAATGCATAAATAACAAGCAACAATATGCCAATTATGTCCACCATGGCTGGTGAGTCCAACAAAGATAAAGTTCTTCCTTTAGACAAAATAGAAACTCCTAATATGAAGAAGGAAACTAGGGAAAATGAAAAAATGGAAAATGAATTGGACTTGTACGAAGAAAAAATGGAGGAGGAAAAACTTGACATTGTGGATACTCAAAATATAAACCAAACTGTACACAAGATGCTCAATCTAGGAGGAAGTAGAAAGTATGGAAGAAAGACAAATGGAAAAAAAAGAGAGGAGGCAAGAGAACAAGGGCTATCAAATATAAAAGGAATATTTGCTAAGATCTAAGGGAGGAGACACCTCCCTTAGAGAACCATGGAGATCACCACTTGGAATGCTAGGGGCTTAAACATCCCTAACAAACAACATTTTTTTAAGCACCATATTGAAATTGTGAAAACAGACATAGTATTGATGCAAGAGACAAAGTTGAATGGGAAAGATGTCAAAACCTTTATATCACATAGCGAAAATTGGGAAGGAACATGGGTTGATGCTGTCAGAAGCTTTGGAGGATCAATAATTCTCTATAATTCAAGGAATATGGTGAACAAATATTGTGTTCCAACATAGAATCATATTATTTTCAAGGTATGGGACTGCTCCTCAAAACTACATTTTGTGTTATTTAATATATATGGTTTAACAAAAATAGAGGACAATGCTAAATTATGGGTTACAATTACAAAAAAATGCATAAATGTTTGAACATAAAAATAATCTTAGGGGGAGATTTTAATGCTATATTAGACTCAAAAGAAAAAATGGTAGATTAACCACCGAAAGACACCAATGGGATTTATAAATACTTTGTAAAAATAAACGACCTGATTGATGTGGTAACAAAAAATGGATGGTACACCTAGAACAATTGATGAATGAGATTCTAAAACATTAAAAAATGCTTAGATAGATTTTTAATATTTTCTAATTTCCTCAATTCAAATACACTAGGGAGGCTTCTGTATTACCCTATTCTGGGTCAGATCATTATCTGGTGGCATTTGAGTTACTAACTGATAAAACCCCTAACCGATGTTTTAAATTTGAAATGATGTGGCTAAGAAATGAAGATATGGTCCCTACTATTTTTGAATGGTGGTGATTAGTTGTTCTTAGGCATGACACTAAAAGTTTCCAATTCATGGAAACATTGAACATAATTAAGGAAAAATAAAAGTTTGAAACAAATTTATTTTAAAGAATATTTTCAAAGAAAAAAAAAGGCTAGAAAGTGAAATGGAGGCCCTAAATTAGAAAGTTATCACATAGGGGATTACGAATGTGGAATTTTTCAAAGAAAAAAGATTGATGGTTGAGCATACAAAAATCCTTGCCAAGGAAGAGATATACTGGAAAATAAAATTAAGAGAATTATGGTTGATGGAGGGAGATATGAACACAAGTTGCTTTCATAATATTGTCAAAGAAAAATGAATCAAGAATTAAATTGAAGGAATAAAAAATAGCAATGGGATCCTATTGGAAAATGAGCAAGATGTTCAGGATGAAGGAATTAAGTTTGTCTGGTAGCTACTAGCGCCCAACAATTAGGTTGTACAAATAAACATGCAAGAAGTAATAAGGGAGATACCAAAGATAAGATCACTTAGGAAGAAAATCAAATATTGATGACGCCATTTACAAAAGAGGACTTCAAAAAGGCCACATTTGAATTACATTCAGATAAATCACCTAGACTGGATGGATTTCCAACTGTATTCTACCAGTGATGCTAGGAATTTATAGGCAATGAAGTTTGGGAGATTGTTGAGGATTATAGGAAGATGTCCAAATTTATGAAGAAATTAAATAATACTCTAATAGCTCTAATATAGAAGGACGATGCCACTTCATTTATGGTTTTTAGACCAACATCTCTATGTAATGCAATATATAAGATAATATCCAAAGCAATGGAAAATATATTGAAGACAGTTATGCATGTCATCATTTCCCTAGAATAAAGTGGTTTCACTGTAGGACGAGAAATAATGAAAGGAATTATAGTTGCAAATGAGGTAATCCATTCAATTAAATCAATAAGACAAAAAGCTATGATACTTAAATTAAACATAAGAAAAACATATGATAGGGTAAATTGGCATTTCCTAATGAAAGTTTTGGAAGCATTTGGATTTGGAATATATTGGTTGGAATGAATTTATGGGTGCTTATCTATAATTAGATATTTGATACCATGTGTCTTCTTCAATGGTGCTTGAGGATTGAGATAGGGTGACCCCCTCTCACTATTCCTATTCGTAATAATGGTGGAAGCATTGAGTAGGTTGATAAAAGGAAAAAATAGAATGGTTCATGATGGGGTGTGAAAGTAGCAAATAATATTGAAATATCATGCATCAATAATTTACTGATGATATAATGTTGTTTGATGAAGATAATATAAATGAAGAGAGAGAAATTAATTTTTTTTGGACCTATACACAATAATATTTGGGTGAAGGATCAATAAAGAAAAACACGTGATCCTCTTTTTCAATACAAATAGGCCAACACAAAGGAGAATTTAAAATCATTTCAACTTTGGTATTGGAGAGACATCGTACAAGTACCTTGGGGTCCCACTTTTTCAAGGTTCCACAAAAACTATACATTGGAAACACATAATGGAAGTATGTCAAAATAAGGCACTAAAATATAAAGGGAAGTGGCTCAAAATTTCAAGAAGAATAAAATTGATTAAATTTGTGCTAGTTGCAATACCAATTTATATGATGCCATGCATGCACTTAAAAAAAATTGAGCAGAATTTAAATGGAACAATGAAAAAAATGTAGGAAGGTTCAAATGAAAACATGTGTCTTCCCCTTATTAATTGGGATTTTGTAAGGGAAAAAAGAAATCTAGGTGGAGTGGCAATAAAAGATATAAATATCCATAACAAAGCTCTTGGTGCCAAAATGTTTGGTGCATGTACACAAATCCTGAGTCACTATGGTGTCATGTGTTAAGGCATAAATACCTTGATTGTGATGACCCAAAAAGAATTCTAACCATTGTAAACATTGCTTTGGGCTCACATATTTGGTGATTCATATGGGATTGCAGATCGGTGATAACATAACATATCTCATGGAAAATAAATGATGGTAAATTTGTGAAGTTTTGGAGGGATTCCTGGAATGGATATAAGCCTCTTACTAAGGTGGAAAATATAAATGAATGCAATCTACTAATGGAAGAGTTTAGAGGGATATGTGCATGGTGGACTACATCGAATACAATGTTGATGGGGCTTTGTCTCATGGAAATGAAACTTTATAAACAACAATAGACTAAGTGAGAAAATAAAGAGGTTGCTAATAGAAAAACTAAATAAAAGGAAGATTATGGTCAAAACCAGACCGAATCATATGGTGTAGAGCAAAAACTGGCAAGTACTCTATCAAATTAGGCTATGAAATACAATGAATAAATTGACAAAGAAAGACATGTCCTATAAATCTATGTTGGAATAACATTGTTCTCCCCAAGGCAGGCTTTCACATGGACTGCATTACACAAACAAATTTTAACTGGAGATAGACTCCACTTGGTGGTGGTTGCAGGGCCCAATCAGTGCCCAATGTGCAAAAAATATGAAATATAAATCATCTGCTACTAAACTACGAAGTGGCTTCAAAATGTTGGGATTAGCTATGTGGAAAACTGAAATGGCAAGGTGCAAGACAAAATAATTTATTAGCTTTCCTCCAAAGCTAGCCGAATCTTTACCCAACCACATTTTGGCACGACACATGGAATGTTTATCCTTCAATATAATTATGGTATTTATGGAAAGAGAGAAATATGTGGATCTTTAAAGGTGTGGAAATGGGTACACACTAGTTGCAAAAAAACATTAAAGATGACACAATAGAAATATTAAATGCATGAGCCCAATGACACAAGTAACATGCTTTCATAAATTGGGATGATAATCTTATGAAGAGCTGGAGAGGATTGAATATACCAAAGAATTTATATGATGGTGGTATTATTGCTTGAGAAAAGAGGAAAAATATAAAGTGGGAACTAAAAGGAAGTCGGGTGAGTGGAAACAACTTCCTACACTATTCTAATCAAGAGAGAGTTAGAAAAAAAATCTTTTTAACACCTTTAATAGTTGCAACTAGAGAAGCGCATAGAGAATAATGGAAATAGAACAACAACAATGCATAAAAATAGTGATACAAAATATATCATGGGGAAACTCTTTTGAGTAAAAAACACCACCCTCCAAAAGCACAATATTATTGTATTACTTCAAATAGGAGTTACAATACATCACCAAGTACATAGCCTTCTTCTACAAGTGCTTCAAACAAACACCTGTTCTGGAGTGATACTGACAACACTTTGTTACCTGCAAACAAACTATGCATTCTACAACTCAAGGCACTCAATAAATAGAGTGTTACAAGCTTCAAGAAGTATTTAGAAGGTGAGGGGCATCCAAATCCAAAAGGCACAACTTTCAATGCCTTAGACATGCATTTGGACACTTGTTCAATATTCCCTTACACCCCTTACACTTGTCAAACATGTGTATATAGAATTATTCCAAGCTTGGATGCCTAGAATATGCTAAAAATAGGCTATGAAAGATACCTTACACATCTTATAGCTATCATAGAATATGCCATAGCTGATAGCACTTATAGCTATAGGAGAATCTATCGTAACTGGCTAAAAATAGTTGATTCTCTTACATCTTGTCATAACCCAACTTGGGTGCCAACTTTCACCCATACATTAAAAGATGCCTTAAAACATGTCATAGAATCAATCATATCTCATAGATTCCAAAGTGGTATGCCTATGTCCACTTGGGATGATGATGTGTCATCCAGTCGCCTCCAACGAGGATGCCACCCAGCCGATGGGTCCCAATTAGTGACATGACACTGTAGGCAATTAAATAATACAAATAAATACATAAATTACAACAATTAAATCAATGTTAGGACTCTAAGGTTGAGACACCTTAATCCCAACATTCTCCCACTTTTCGAAGACCTACTGAGATTCATATGAAATCATCTACTTAGAGCCCCAAGGCCCATGGAATCAGAACACCATTTGAATTTCTCTATGCTCACTGGTTTTGTTAGTGCATCTGCTACATTCACCAAAGTGTCAACCTTCTCTAGGTTCACCTTTCCATCTTCTACCATATCATGAACAAAATGATACTATACATCAATGTGCTTTCTTCTGGCATGGAAGGTAGGATTCTTTGCTAGACAAACTGCACTTTGACTATCACAACAAATAGTAATCTATCTTGCATATAAACCAATATTAGAACACAATATATTAAGACAAATGGCTTCCTTACACGCATGTGTGGTTTCCATATACTCTACCTCTGTTGTGGACAATGTGACTACAACCTGTCACTTACTCATCCAACTGATAGCACCACCAAATATCATTAACACATAACCATTGGTGGATCTTCTGCTGCCAATGTCACCCACCCAATCTGAATCCACATATCCTCAAATGCTCACAGAATGTTGAGGTCCAGTAGGATAACCATGAAAATACAAGGCATACTCAAGAGTGCCCCATAAATATATAAACACCCTTTTAACTACATCCCAATGCACCCATCCAAGATTCGCCACTTGTTCAATATTCCCTTACACCCCTTACACTTGTCAAGAATGCATATATTCTTCTTCCAAGCTTGGACACCTAAAATATGCTAAAAATAGGCTATGATAGATGCCTTACACATATTACAACTGTCATAGAATATGCCATAGCTGACAACACTTATAGTTGTAAGAGAATCTGTCATAACTGGCTAAAAATAGTTGATTCTCTTACATATTATCATAACCCAATTTGGGAACCAACTTTCATCCATGCATTCAAATATGCCTTATGACATGTCATAGAATCTATCATATGTCATAGATTCCAAAGTGGGACACCTATATCCACTTGAGATGATTATGTGTCATCTAGTCACCTCCAACAAGGATGCCACCCAGCTGGTGGGTCCCAATTAGTGATATGACACCATAGAAAATTAAATAATACAAATAAATACATAAATTACAACAATTAAATCAATGTTAGGACTCTAAGGTTGAGACACCTTAATCCCAATAGGAACATCCACCGATTGGTTGATTGAAGTTAAAATTTGATGGTGTTGCAAGAGGCAATCCTGAAAGGTCCAAAGAAAGATGTATAATTCAAGATCAAAATGAAAACATTGTATGGGTGCTTTCAAAAAACTAGAAGATGGTGCAAATAATGAGGCTGAACTAGCAACCATTGATGTTGGATTAAATATTTGTATTTTGAAGGGTATTAACAACATAAACATATAAGGTGATTCACAAATTTTTATTAATGCTATTAAATAAAAAATTATATGTAATTGGCCCCTACAAGGATGGATCACATAATTATGGTGGAAGTTATAAAAACTTGCAAGCTACACAACTAATCAATTTTGTCAAGAAGCTAATAAGGTTGCAGAATATCTAATCAATGTCGGGATTGGCAGTATAGAAAATGAGATTGTATATGATAATTATTCTACCTAGGTAGAATTGATAAAAAATAGTGTATAACAATTAATGCAACAATCCTACAGTGGCTAAATGAAAAAAATGATGAAATTTTAACTCCAACATCACGGGCTTGACTCTAATGACAGGTGATAAATATATAATACTACTCCATGTATGGTTTTTGGCCAAGATAATCACAACATATCGATGGAGTAGGGAAAGAAAATCTCGAGAGATAATCTTATTGGAATCTCATGAAAGACAAGAAAATAGACCAAAAATAGTTGATCTATAAAATCAAAACTTGGGCTTGGGTAGACAAACCCAAAGATGGTTGTAGGGGCATTTTTTGTGGTTGCTTGCAAATGTAGGAATGAAACATCAGTGGCTCAAATTCGACTGATCTTTCAGGTGCAAGATGATGAACTTGTGTGGGAAATTTAGAAATTGATTGGAGACACGCTTTGGGAAAACAAGCATGTACACGACCATCTAATATATGAATGGTTCCTAATAGTGTCAGTGGAAGCTATGAGCTAGAGACTAAAAGAAGAAAGTATTGTTGAGAGAATTTTTCATTTTCCACTTGTAATGTGTGCTAGGGAGGTGATTGGGAGAATTCCCAACCCTCCAATAGATGGACTGATAGTTGAAATTTTTGATGCTAGTGTTTCTAACAACAAAAAACCAAGACTACAAAGGTGATTTGAATCTTCAAGGAAGGAATGCATATCAAAGACATGAATAGATTTACATAATATGTATACAAAAATGTTGATCTAATTTCACCAATTCAATTGTTGAGAGCAATTGAACTAGTTGAAGGTGTTTAAACAATGATGTATTAGGAGTCATGGCTCAATGAGGTCTAAACCTTGATACTGTAACCTATTTAGATATTATAAATACAAGGAACTAATCCTATGGTAGTGCGTACTAATAAAAAATTATATATATATATTATGTAATATATATTGTAATAAAATAATTATATCATATTATCATTGTGTCATTAAATGAAAATATCAAATGTGTTAAAATTTTCCTTAGTTGTTTGTAGGATATGGCCCATGCATCACATTGGAGTTAAAATTTTAAATGAAGGTAAAAATAAAATAAGACAATTGGAGATGGAATGAAATTTGAAACATGTCTGGTAAGTTTAACAAATTTTAGGTGAAAATTATTTTCTAACAAGTTTGCAAACACGTGGGGTTTTGGATATATGAGTTGTGGGGTTTTGGATGTATGAGCCATGGATGAACATGGTGCATATTGATGGTTGGATAGTTAGTGCCAAAAAATAGTTATATTATTGATAATTATCAACCCAATTCCCAAGGATTGTTAGATACCATCACTGATGAATCCAAAACCATGAAGACCAAATCTAAATCTAAATCTAAATCCAAAGCCAAAACATATGAAGATGATCATAAAATTGGAATGTGTCACAACTACTCCTCTACATCATCATCATCTTCATTCCTTGAATTTGATCATGTCAATCTAGTAGGAATAGAACCAGATGCAAAAGCCATTGCTAGCATGAGGGAGATGATTTACTGTGTTGCAACTTTCAAGTCTATGAATGTAAGAAGATAAATTTTTGAAAAGGCCAAATACAAGAATGTGAGGATTTAAAGTGACCCACAGTCAATTGTAGCACATCAGAGGAGGGAGACTTGATTAGTGACATGATCATAATACTTTATATTGTGCCTTTTAATACCATCAATTTTATATTTGCATCCTTCATAAGATCTTTCATATAATGCAAATTTGATTTGATTTTTTTACAATTGTGAAATGTGATGTGACGCAGTGAATGAAAACTGTTGATTGAAAATATTTTAGTAGTGGCTAGAAATGGTTTAGTGGCAACTTAAGGGCATTTTAACATTGTGAGATAGGTTTTTTGATGCTTTGTGGACTTGCAAGTCCACAAGAAAACTAATTGATAGTAATTAACAACTTAGACTTCAGAGCTCAAAGAATAAATAGAAAATAGTCAAAAACATATTTTTGGATATAAGATAGATTACCTGGTTATTTAGTGAAAAGAAAATTAATTCATTTTTTCATTAATTAATGTAAAAATAAAAATATTATAAGTGTTTAATAAAATAAATTTTGATAATAGAGTAATTAAATGTATAGAAATTTAATAATAGAATGATGATATTTCAGTCGAAGGTTTTCTCTATCTGAAGAAGACCGAGCTTGTTATACCTCAATTTTGTTTTAAAAATTACTTTTAAATTTTTACATTAAAATAGGCTTTGATATTTGATGATGATTATATGTTATTCAACATTTGTATGAAATTAATAGCAATGCAATCTGTTTAAATTTTTATGGTTATTATTATTATATCAAGATTATGATGATGTTGTGATTAATAAAAGGCTAACTATGGAGAGGGAGAGGGAGAATATAACCGAAGAGAGGCATATAGACTTTGAAAATAAACAAGTTCATGCCAAATGAATTGAAGCACACAATAATGTAGGTTTAAGTAATCAGTTTGGGTAAGTACTCTAATCCTATTATTGAGTCAATTGTCATGTTTTTTATAAGTTAGGTCAAGTTGTGAGGTTAGGTTGAACCTTGTTGAGTCTTGGACTATTTTATTTCAATAAATAAAAACAAAGTGATATATATATAAGAATCATTTTAGTTTCTTCGATTTTCCAATCTTGTTTATATTAAGTCAAATCGACTATCATTAAAATGTATTAAATATATAATATAAGAATATATATAATGGATATATAATTGAGTATTTATATCTCATACTTATAAAAGCATGTAATAAGGTAATCCAAAATTGTTATTATTGCAACACAAGTCATGAGGCATAAAAGCCACCATCGAAGGCTTATTTTAAAGCAAAGTAAATGGCATAAAGCCATATTGATGGCCAACTTAGTGGGAGCCGGCTAACTCCTAGACAAAATTTACCTCTGTACATACAAAAACGCATGAAAAACATACATAACAACATACATGGATACATACATAACATGAGGAGACGTCGTAGTGCGGGGCTCGCCAGACTGGCGATCAACGTGAAACTGGCAGACGAGATGAAACGTCATGGCAATGGTTATTTAGGAGTTAATGGTGTCATCAAGTGGGTTTTCCCACCTGTTGTTGGGTGGGTAGGTTAGCTTCATTAACAAGTTTATTTTGTCTGGTGCGTGAAAAGTGGAAGGGAATGATGTGGGCCTTTTCAGAGCCTTTTCTATTTCAAAAAAGAAAGGTGAAAATACTATTTGTTTCCATTCTGCACGTGTGGAGTGCATGTGGAGGAGTTGGAGGAGAATACTGACCAAATTGAGGTGAGGGGTAATTTTGTTGCAAGCAAAGGGTTTTACAAGATCTTTTAATTTGAAATTTAGGAAACACAATGTGGAGTATTTTAGTTTCTTGAATGTTTTCAAAATCACACATTCCATTATTGTGTTTAAATTTATGTTGATTGAAAAAAAAAGTGCACAAAATAATTGTGAATGGGAAATGCAGTGTTGGGTTTCAGTTATTTGAATCTCCTTGTTTAAATGTAAAGGGTTGTATCATGGTGGGTTTCTTGCTTCTTAACACCCAAGGTTTTGCAACATGGAATGTTACAAAATAGTATGAATTTTTTTCCAAATCACACATTCCATTGTTGTGTTTAAATTTCAATCAATTGAAAAAAAATAGCACAAAATAATTGTGAATGAGAAACACAGTGTTGGGTTTCAGTTATTTCAATCTCCTTGTTTAAATATAGAGGGTTGTCTCATGGTGGGTTGCTTGCTTCTTAACACCCACGGTTTTCAACATGGAATGTTACAAAATAGTATGAATGTCTTCCAAATCACACATTCCATTGTTGTGTTTAAATTTTAGTTGATTGAAAAAAAATTGCACAAAATAATTGTGAATGGGAAACACAGTGTTGGGTTTCAGTTATTTGAATCTCCTTGTTTAAATCTAAAGGGTTGCCTCATGGCGGGTTGTTTGCTTCTTAAAACCCATGGTTTTGCAACATGGAATGTTACAAAACAGTATGAATGTCTTCCAAATCACACATTCCATTGTTTTGTTTAAATTTTAGTTGATTGAAAAAAAATTGTGAATGCGAAACACAGTGCTGGGTTTTAGTTATTTGAATCTCCTTGTTTAAATGTAATAGTTATCTCATGGTGGGTTGCTTGCTTCTTAACACCCACAATTTTGCAACATTGAATGTTACAAAACAGTATGAATTTCTTCAAAATCACACAGTCCATTGTTGTGTTTAAATTTCAGTCGATTGAAAAAAAACAGTACAAAATAATTGTGAATGGGAAACACAGTGTTGGTTTTTCAATTATTTGAATCTTCTTGTTTAAATGTAAAGGGTTGTCTCATAGTGGGTTGCTTGCTTCTTAAAACCCATGGTATTGCAACATGGAATGTTACAAAATAGTATGAATGTCTTCCAAATCACACCTTCCATTATTGTGTTTAAATTTCAGTGGATTGAAAAAACAACTGCACAAAATAATTGTGAATGAGAAACATAGTTTTGGGGTTCAATTATTTGAATCTCCTTGTTTAAATGTAAAGGGTTGCCTCATGGTGGGTTGTTTTCTTCTTAACACCCACGGTTTTGCAACAAGGAATGTTACAAAACAGTATGAATGTCTTCCAAATCACACATTCTATTGTTGTGTTTAAATTTAAGTTGATTGGAAAAAAAATTGCACAAAATAATTGTGAATGGGAAACACAATGCTGGATTTTAGTTATTTGAATCTCCTTGTTTAAATGTAAAAGGTTGTCTCATGGTGGGTTGCTTTCTTCTTAACACCGACGGTTTTACAACATGGAATGTTACAAAACTGTATGAATTTCTTCCAAATCACACATTCCATTGTTGTGTTTAAATTTCAGTTGATTGAAAAAAAAACTACACAAAATAATTGTGAATGAGAAACACAGTGTTGGGTCTCAGTTATTTGAATCTCTTTGTTTAAGTGTAAAGGGTTGTCTCATGGTGGGTTGCTTGCTTCTTAACACCCATGGTATTGCAACATGGAATGTTACAAAATGATATGAATGTCTTCCAAATCACACATTCCATTGTTTTGTTTAAATTTTAGTTGATTGAAAAAAAACTGCACAAAATAATTGTGAATGGGAAACACACTGTTGGGTTTCAATTATTTGAATCTCCTTGTTTAAATGTAAATGGTTGTCTCATGGTGGGTTTCTTTCTTCTTAACATCCACGGTTTTGCAACATCGAATGTTACAAAACAGTATGAATGTCTTCAAAATCACACATTCCGTTGTTGTGTTTAAATTTCAGTCGATTGAAAAAAAACTACACAAAATCATTATGAATGGAAAACACAGTGCTGGTTTTCAATTATCTCAATCTTCTTGTTTAAATGTAAAGGGTTGTCTGATGGTGGGTTGCTTGCTTCTTAAAACCCATGGTATTGCAACAAGGAATGTTACAAAACCGTATGAATGTATTCCAAATCACACCTTCCATTGTTGTGTTTAAATTTTAGTGGATTGAAAAAATAACTACACAAAATAATTGTGAATGGAAAACACAGTGTTGGGTTTCAATTATTTGAATCTCCTTGTTTAAATGTAAAGGGTTGTATCATGGTGGGTTGTTTGCTTCTTAAAACCCATGATTTTGCAACATGGAATGTTACAAAGTAGTATGAATGTCTCCAAATCACACATTCCATTGTTGTGTTTAAATTTTAGTTGATTGAAAAAAACACTGCACAAAATAATTGTGAATGGGAAACACAGTGTTGGGTTTCAGTTATTTGAATCTCCTTGTTTAAATGTAAAGGGTTGTCTCATGATGGGTTGCTTGCTTCTTAAAACCCACGATTTTGCAACATGGAATGTTACAAAACAGTATGAATGTTTTCCAAATCACACATTCCATTGTTGTATTTAAATTTCAATTGATTGAAAAAAAAATTGCACAAACTAATTCTGAATGGGAAACATAGTGTTGGGTTTCACTTATTTGAATCCCCTTGTTTAAATGTAAAGGGTTGTGTCATTGTCGGTTGCTTGCTTCTTAACACCCACGGTATTACAACATGGAATGTTACAAATAGTATGAATGTCTTCCAAATCACACATTCCATTGTTGTGTTTAAATTTCAGTTGATTGAATTTTTTTTTGCATAAAATAATTGTGAATGAGAAACACAGTGCTGGGTTTCAGTTATTTTAATCTCCTTGTTTAAATGTAAATGGTTGTCTCATGGTGGGTTGCTTGTTTCTTAACACCCACAATTTTGCATCATGGAATGTTACAAAATAGTATGAATGTCTTCCAAATCACACATTCCATTGTTGTGTTTAAATTTTGCACCATTGAAAAAATAAAGTGCAAAAAATAATTGTGAATGAGAAATGGAGTGTTGGGTTTCAGTTATTTGAATCTCCTTATTTAAATGTAAATGGTTTTCTCATGGTGGGTTGCTTGCTTCTTAACACCCACAATTTTGCAACATGGAATGTTACAAAATAGTATGAATGTCTTCCAAATCACACCTTCCATTGTTGTGTTTAAATTTCAGTTGATTGAAAAAAAAAGTGCTCAAAATAATTGTGAATGAGAAACACAACACCGAGTTTCAGTTATTTGAATCTCCTTGTTTAAATGTAAAATGGTTGTATCATGGTGGGTTGCTTGCTTCTTAACACCCACAGTTTTGCAACATTGAATGTTACAAAATAGTATGAATGTTTTCCAAATCACACCTTCCATTGTTGTGTTTAGATTTCAGTGGATTGAAAAAACAAATACACAAAATAATTGTGAATGGTAAACACAGTGTTGGGTTTCAGTTATTTGAATATCCTTTTTTAAATGTAAATGGTTGTCTCATGGTGGGTTGCTTGCTTCTTAACACCCACAATTTTGCAACATGGAATTTTATAAAATAGTATGAATGTCTTCCAAATCACACCTTCCATTATTGTGTTTAAATTTCAGTGGATTGAAAAAACAACTGGACAAAATAATTGTGAATGGTAAACATAGTGTTGGGTTTCAATTATTTGAATCTCCTTGTTTAAATGTAAATGGTTGTCTCATGGTGGGTTGCTTGATTCTTAACACCCATAGTTTTGCAACATTGAATGTTACAAAACAATATGAATGTCTTCCAAATCATATCTTCCATTGTTGTGTTTAAATTTAAGTGGATTAAAAAAACAACTGCATAAAATAATTGTGAATTGAAAAAATAACTGCATAAAATAATTGTGAATGAGAAAGACAGTGTTGGGTTTTAGTTATTTGAATCTCCTTGTTTAAATGTAAAGGGTTGTCTCATGGTGGGTCGCTTGCTTCTTAACACCCACGATATTGCAACATGGAATGCTACAAAATAGTATGAATGTATTCCAAATCACACATTCCATTGTTGTGTTTAAATTTCAGTCGATTGAAAACAAACTGCACAAAATAATTGTGAATGAGAAACAAAGTGTTGGGTTTTAGTTATTTGAATCTCCTTGTTTAAATGTAGAGGGTTGTCTCATGGTGGGTTGTTTGTTTTTTAACACCCATGATTTTGCAACATGAAATGTTACAAAATTGTATGAATGTCTTCTAAATCACACATTCCATTGTTGTGTTTAAATTTCAATCGATTGAAAAAAAACTACACAAAATAATTGTGAATGGGAAACACAATGTCCGATTTCAGTTATTTGAATATCTTTGTTTAAATGTAAAGGGTTGCCTCATGGTGGGTTGTTTGCTTCTTAATCCCCATGGTTTTGCAACATGGAATGTTACAATACAATATGAATGTCTTCCAAATCACACCTTCCATTGTTGTGTTTAAATTTCAGTGGATTGAAAAAACAACTACACAAAATAATTATGAATGGGAATCGTAGTGTTGGGTTTTAGTTATTTGAATCTCCTTGTTTAAATGTAAATGGTTGTCTCATGGTGGGTTGATTTTTTCTTTTTAGCACCCATGGTTTTGCAACATGGAATGCTACAAAATAGTAAGAATGTCTTCCAGATCACACTTTTCATTGTGTTTAAATTTCAGTGGATTGAAATAACAACTGCACAAAATAATTGTGAATGAGAAACATAGTGTTGGGTTTCAGTTATTTGAATCTCCTTGTTTAAATGTAAAGGGTTGTCTAATGCTGGGTTTCTTATTTCTTAACACCCATGGTTTTGCAACATGGAATGTTACAAAACAGTATGAATGTCTTCCAAATCACACATTCCATTGTTGTATTTAAATTTCAGTTGATTGAAAAAAAAATAGCACAAAATAATTGTGAATGGGAAACACAGTGTTGGGTTTCAGTTATTTGAATCTCCTTATTTAAATGTAAAGGGTTGTCTCATGGTGGGTTGCTTGTTTCTTAACACCCATGGTATTGCAACATGGAATGTTACAAAACAATATGAATGTCTTACAAATCACACATTCCATTGTTGTGTTTAAATTTTAGCCGATTGAAAAAAACTTGCACAAAATAATTGTGAATGGGAAACATAGTGCTAGGTTTCAGTTATTTGAATCTCCTTGTTTAAATGGAGAGGGTTGTCTCATGGTGGGTTGTTTTCTTCTTAACACCCATGGTTTGGCAACATGGAATGTTACAAAATTGTATGAATGTCTTCCAAATCGCACCTTCCATTATTGTGTTTAAATTTCAGTTGATTGAAAAAAATTTGCACAAAATAATTGTGAAGGGGAAACACAGTGTTGGGTTTCAATTATTTGAATATCCTTGTTTAAATGTAAAGGGTTGCCTCATGGTGGGTTGTTTTCTTCTTAACACCTATGGTTTTGCAATATGCAATGATACATAATAGTATGAATGTCTTCCAAATCACACCTTCCATTGTTGTGTTTAAATTTTAGTGGATTGAAAAAACAACTGCACAAAATAATTGTGAATGAGAAACACACTGTTGGGCTTCAGTTATTTGAATCTCCTTGTTTAAATGTAAATGGTTGTCTCATGGTGGGTTGCTTGCTTCTTGACACCCACGGTTTTGTAACATGGAATGTTACAAAATAGTATGAATGTCTTCCAAATCACACCTTCCATTTTTGTGTTTAAATTTGAGTGGATTGAAAAACCAACTGCACAAAATAATTGTGAATGAGAATCACAGTGTTGGTTTTCAGTTATCTGAATCTTCTTGTTTAAATGTAAAGGGTTCTCTCATGTTAGGTTGCTTTATTCTTAACACCCACGGTTTTGCAACATGGAATGTTACAAAATAATATGAATGTCTTACAAATCACACATTCCATTGTTGTGTTTAAATTTTAGTTGATTGAAAAAAACTGCACAAAATAATTTTGAATGAGAAACATAGTGTTGGGTTTCAGTTATTTGAATCTCCTTGTTTAAATGTTAAGGTTTTTCGCATGGTGGGTTGCTTGCCTCTTAACACCCACGGTTTTGCAACATGAAATGCTACAAAATAGTATGAATGTTTTCTAAATCACACATTTCATTGTTGTGTTTAAATTTTAGTTGATTGAAAAAAAATTGCACAAAATAATTCTAAATGAGAAACATAATGCTAGATTTTATTTATTTGAATCTCCTTGTTTAAATGTAAAGGGTTGTCTCATGGGCAGTTGCTTGCTTCTTAACACCCATGGTTTTGCAAAGGTGTCAACATTTTGATTCCAAGTTTTCTTCGACATGGTGCTTCCTGGTGAAGTTACAGAATGGGAAAATGAGCTAGTACCAGTCATTTAACCTAATTTAATGTGGCCCAAGGAGGAAGAGCTTGACATTGTTTCTAAGATACGTTTGCTTGCATGGAAGGAAAATACCAGCTATGCCAAATATTGCAGGGTGATCTCTATCTTAGATAGAGAGGAAGAGTGAGCCGAATTTAATAATTTGGTTAATGAAATGCTTGCGGAGCTTTTCTGAGCTCTGTCTCCTTCGGTAGTTTAGCGAACTTGGTTCCTTTATGCAGTTGTTAACGAAAAGGGTTTCTTTTGATAGAAACTAAATCTTTACTTTACATGCATGGAAGTTTTATAATTATGAATAGTGGCTGAAATCCTAGGGTGTAATGGAAATAGTGTCCGTTTCTTGATGAATTATTGCAACCTTAGTCATTTTTAAGGAGGATTGCGAACAATTATTGGAGAAATAAAAAGGGGAGGAAAGAAAGAGAGGAAAATGGGGGAGAAGGGCATTTTTTTTCACACAATTTTGTTATGCAGCCATGGAGTCCTTGAACCCATATTTTGTATTGAGAAAAAAGGAAATAAGACTGAATCTTTGAGTTTGTTAATATTTTCTTGATCACAAATGTCTTTGTGCTTCTGTGATCATTCTTCAATATGATATTTGTTGTGTCGAATTGTGTCGAATTGTGTTGATGTTTTATTTTTTGAATCTGTGATTCCAAAACAAAACATCCTGTGAAATTAGTATGTTGTTTATCTTTCCTTGTCTCATGGTTGGTTGCTTGCTTCTTAAATGGTTGTCTCATAGTGGGTTGCTTGATTCTTAACACCCATGGTTTTGCAACATGGAATGTTACAAAATAGTATGAATGTCTTCCAAATCACACATTCCATTGTTGTGTTTACATTTCAATTGATTGAAAAAAAATTTGCACAAAAAAATTGTGAATGGGAAACACAATGTTGGGTTTCAGTTATTTGAATCTCCTTGTTTAAATGTAGAGGGTTGTCTCATGGTGGGTTTCTTGATTCTTAACACCCATGGTTTCACAACATGGAATGTTACAAAAAAGTATGAATGTCTTCCAAATCACACATTCCATTATTGTGTTTAAATTTTAGTCGATTGAAAAAAAACTGCACAAAATAATTATGAATGGGAAATGCAGTGTTGGGTTTCAGTTATTTGAATCTCCTTATTTAAATGTAAATGGTTGTCTCATGGTGGGTTGTTTTCTTCTTAACACCCACAATTTTACAACATGGAATGTTACAAAATAGTATGAATTTCTTCCAAATCACACCTTCCATTGTTGTGTTTAAATTTCAGTGGATTGAAAAAACAACTACACAAAATAATTGTGAATGGGAAACACAGTGTTGGGTTTCAATTATTTGAATCTCCTTGTTTAAATGTAAAGGGTTTCCTCATGGTGGGTTTTTTGCTTCTTAACACCCATAGTTTTGCAACATGGAATGTTACAAAACAGTATGAATGTCTTCCAAATCACACCTTACATTTTTGTGTTTAAATTTTAGTTGATTGAAAAAAAAATTGCACAAAATAATTGTGAATGGGAAACACAGTGTTGGGTTTCAGTTATTTGAATCTCCTTGTTTAAATGTAAATGGTTGTATCATGGTGGGTTGCTTGCTTCTTAACACCCATGGTTTTGCAACATGGAATGTTACAAAATAGTATGAATTTCTTCCAAATCACACATTCCATTGTTGTGTTTAAATTTTAATTGATTGAAAAAAAACTGCACAAAATAATTCTGAATGGGAAACACAATGTTGGGTTTCAATTATTTGAATCTCCTTGTTTAAATGTAAAAGGTTGTCTCATGTTGGGTTGCTTTCTTCTTAACACCCATGGTTTTGCAACATGAAATGTTACAAAACCATATGAATGTATTCAAAATCACACATTCCATTGTTGCGTTTGAATTTCACATGATTGAAAGAAAAGTGCAAAAAATTATTGTGATTCGGAAAACACAATGTTGGGTTTCAATTGTTTCAATCTCCCTGTTCAAATGTCAAGGGTTTTCTCATGGTAGGTTTCTTGATTCTTAACACCTACGTTTTTGCAACATGGAATGTTAGAAGACAGTATGAATGTCTTTGAAACCACACATTCCATTGTTGTGTTTGAATTTCACATGATTGAAAGAAAAGTGCATAAAATAATTGTGATTCGAAAAACACAGTGTTGGGTTGTTGGACTGTCTGATTTCCAACCTGTGTTTGTGTTATATTTTATACGTAGCTTGATTGAATTTATCACCTTTAATTTTCCTCGGTTGAAATCGGAACCTCCTATTGGTTTCACGTGGGTGAGAGCAATGCAAGCACATTTTATCTATGTTTAATGAATGATTTATTTCTTTTTCTTCACACAATCCACACTAATTTTAAATATTCATCCAATTTTGACATTTCCTGGAATGGGAAGAGGTTTGAAATGGAAGAAGCAAGACAAATTGCAGTTGCAAGATGTACAAAATGGAGGCTCTCCTTTTTCATCTTCCAATTTGGAATGGGCTGCTATTTTCGTCAACAAGGATAAGGTCCTTGACCTTGTTGTAGCAATTCCTCTTACGAGACTTGATCATTTCATTCGCGGTGAAATGTCCATTGAAGGTGTAGAAACCAAATTTGTGGAGAAGAAAACAAGAGAACTTACCACCTCGTGTCCCATCTAAGAAAAAACTTATAGCAAAACAATTTTGTATCAGAGGTTTGTATATTTCAACATTCATTTCTATGGTCAAATGATATTTTACTCTCTTGGTTGAACATGATGAGATGATGCCTTTCTCACAGCTACTGGTGTCAATATGGTCCTGAAGACAAGAGAGACCAGCTTCCACTAGAGAAGAAACCACATAAGACGTTTATACAAATGCGACCTTGTCAATACCACTTCATGGTAAAGGTTATGGAAGACAAATTCGATGTTTCCTATATTATCTACAAATAAATGTTTGATAAAAATGGTGATTTTTTCCATGGCATTCACGACATAAGTGGAGAGAAGCATTTTATTTTTGCCACTAATCTATCCGCGGAGTGCAAAAGCTATATTGAAAGCCTTTTTCTCATGGACATCGGTGTCAATGCAATAATGGATAGACACATCAGTGATCCTATGTTATGTGGTATGATGTACAAGAGAGATAAATTGCTTATAAGGAAGGATGTAATGAATGTCTGGAAAAAGGTGCATTCTACTCATGCACAGAAACACAGTTTATTCAACAAGTATCCTACTGTGGAGTGGACTAGACTTTAACAACTTCTACTTTCAATGGCCCGATGGGAACAATACACCTTTTGTTATTGGGGTTTAGACTCTGTGGATGTTGGATAGGATGGTTAGTTGCTCACACAATTTAATCATCTTGATGGATTCCATGTTTGCAACTAACAAATATGAGGTGAGGCCTTATAAACATTGACAAATAGTTCTTTGTGTTTTCAATGATCTTCCTAGCTATAAAGTTCACAATGCTCATGCTAATTTGTTCTGTCTACAATATCCATTGTATACTCTCCTTGTTTTTGACGAGCAACAAATTGGTGTGTCGGTTGCATGGGTAGTCTCCTCACAAAACAAGATTGAGGACATATCTGTGTGGCCACGTGTATTGATCGACCGTGGAAGAAGAGCCAGACTCGACTGGAGAATCAATGCATTATTGATCGATGATGCGACTGTAGAAATCCAAGCCATACAATATGTGCATCCCTTTATTTTGTGTACCTTTCTCCTTTTCTATTTATTTTTAATGCCATTTTCTCATGTAGTCGAGCGGTAAACAATATCGTTTGTATTGTCTATTAGGGTTGTCTTTCAATGTCGTGTGCTTCTATGCCTTTGGCATGTCAAAATGGATTGGCTAAATAATGTATATAAGTATGCAGCCAAGGAAAGGGCAATGTAGATCTTCTGCAGTCTTGGCGCGATCATGATGGCAATCAGTGACACCGAAGATTGTGTCACTCAATTATTGAACTCTTTCTTTCAGGAGTTCAATGATCAGCCCTGATTCTTAGAGTAGTTCAACAAGACCTGGTGTGAAGGAGAAGGTCAAATTGGTGAGTTGAAAATTTTTGTCACCTCGCATGATTCACACCATTCAAATTCTTTGATGTCACCTCTAATACAGTGTGGCTTACTTGACCATTGGATTTTTTTTTCACAGCCATGTGGGCAAAAAATTACAAACTATTCCCACATGCCAACCAGGATACGAATGCAACCATTGAGTCGTACAATTGCACACTAAAAACTCGGTATTTATGTGATTGTTATAAATAATGTAATAGGAGAATGGACTATTTGTATTACACACTTGTGTATAAAATGGAACCATTCTACAAGCAAAAGGAAAAGTTGCAGCATTATGGTTTTTTGACAAACAAAAAGTGTTTAAATATGTGATCTAGTGTGGAGCGGGCCAAGGCAATTCTAAACGATGACTATATTCCTAATGAAACAAATCCTGGATGGTACTGGGTGAAAAGTCAAAGTAGGTCAATGCACTACCTTGTTCAGAAATTTGGGGAGAACCTTTTTGTTTGTGACTGCCCTTAGAGTTTGCAAGGGAACACTTGCAAACATGTCGTCAAGGTTGTTGACTTGATTAAAAGATCATCTGTCATTGAAGGGGTGGTCCACGGTAAGTGAATTTCAATTCAAATTGTGTTACTTTATTGGAGTCAATTGTGTTTTTCATTTTCTACAACCTAATACAAATTTCTTTTGTGTGCTCATTTAGATGGGGGAGGTCAACCAATTGATACAGGCATAGATTTGAACGAGATGTTGTCAAAGGGGGTCGTAGAAGAAAACAATCCTAATGTTTTGACCCCTACGCAAGCTCCTTCTATGAATCATGTATATGATGAACATGTGGTGACAATGTCTCTTTGGAATGACACTAACAAACTCTTGAAGAAAGTGATGTGTACACCGCCACAATCTCTACAACAGGTGCAATCATATGTAGAATGCATGGATAGGTTTCTAGAGGACCTATGACAATCAAATGCATGTATGTTTGAATTCATTTTGGATCCTGATCAAGCTACAACTACCACCGTTTGCATGCATCCATGGTTTAGTGCAACCAAGGATCGTTGTCGACATCCAACCCAGCGTACGAAGAATTTCGCACAATAGTCAAATCACCGAACCCCTTTGGATGACTCCTTTCGCTTTTCTACAAACAATAGTTTGAATTTGAATGTCAATATGAAATGTGAGACTTCAGGCCCAATTGTTATTGATGTGGAAAAGGATACAACATCTAATATGAGTGAGTACAAGAAAACCCATTTCGATTATATATTGTAATAGGAAATGGTATTGCAGATTTCTTTTTTCAAGTATGTGCTTGTACCATGCCATAAACTTTATGATTTCTTTTATGGATTTTTTTGTTCACTTCAACATTCCAATCTCGGGAAAGGACTCCTCATCGGTGACTGTCTTTCACGAGTGTAAACCCAATGGAAGGTATGGTTCAAATTTAATAACTTTGCTTACATAAGTCCATTTTTTGGTATGGCGTTATGCAATACCATGCTTATAAAAAATTGGCTATGGTGAGAGGCTAATGTCGGCCAATGTGCCTTCACTCTGCTGCTTCTTCAAGTCTTACCAAGGATTGCACAAGAATAGCTCAATGAACCTTCATCTATAGGTAAGAGTATTTGTTTTGTTTACTTAGTTCAATGGGTGGGAAATCCATTCGAGGTATTTAGAAGAGGTTGAATGAAATTTACAAGTGTAAAGAGCAAGAAATTCAAAATCTGCATGTGAACCCTTAACAAGGGGTTTTGAGAGTCTTGTGAGGTTTTAGACCTCCATCCCACCGATGCAGGTTTAGAGGAACGATGGGATGAATTGTAATGGGTGTAATTTAAGAAGTGTATATGTTGAATCATGTAGGGGAAGTGAACCATTCAATGTTTGGTTGTTGATCTTTAGAAAATATAGAAGTTTTCCAATGAAAAAGGATCTGTACAAATTGGTAACTGAGGAAAGTGCATTCAATGGAGCTGAAAGTTTGTTCCTAAAGCATGGGAAAACATTTGTAAACATGTTTCATTTGGTGGAAGAGCATGGGAAGGTTTGGAATAAAGTATTCTATTAAACCCTCATTTGTTAGAGATTTTTTTGTGAATAAAAGAAAGGGTTTAGTAGATCAGTGTTTTCTTGAGCCTTTGCATTTGTAAAAGTAGATGATTCCTAAGTTATGAGAGTTGTCAAAGGACTGTTTGAAGTCATTAGGTGTTTTTATGATGATTTAAGACCTCCTCCTTTATAAATTCGGGCTAATTGAGTGCATTTCCAATGATACAATCATGTTTTCAAGCATTCTTTTTAAAACAATAGCATCTGAATTTGTGATATGTAAAAATTGGCACAAATGGGTTTCTGGAACAAAAAATACCTTATGGAACAAACACTTCAAAAAAGCTCTTCTTCGCTGTCGTGGACCCCAAAATAGGCCTATTTTACAAAGAGACTAATTAAGCCTAAAAAATACTTCAAACACAACTAATTAAGCCTCAAAAACTTAATCTTACCTTAAAATTTTCTAGCCCCCAAGTTTGATAGGCATTCACTTACTAAACCCACCATATTTCACCTAAAAGTTGCCTTATGAAAGATGTGCGATGCAATGGTTGTAATCAATGATGTGATCTTTGTCGCTTGGGGAATGATTTTGATAGGTTAGGTTTTGTTGTTGGGAAGATGGTTTTCTAAAGGGAGAAAGGAATTAGGCAATTTGAGTTGTTGTCCCTATAGATTGTGAGTGGAAAAGAGTATGACAAGTGAGGTTTAAGGTTAGGGTTTCATCAAAAAGGTGAGGGTAGTGATATTCCTTATTCTTTTAAGCATGTATAGGCCTAAATAAAGGTGTTTGAGTTGGTTTGAAGGTTTCAAAAAGAGTGGAATATAGTTTTCCAAGTTACCCTCATGTCAATGGCTTGAAACAAGGGTTTCATGGATAGGCATTTGGGAAAGACAGTCTTTGCAAACCAAGGGTGGATTTGGTGGTTTTGAGGGCTGGTGAGACCTACCCCATTGGTTTCCTGGGCTGGTTGTATGATTTGAGTGGTGTGTCTGCTGAAATTTGGTGTAATTGGCCTTGTGGACAACGTTATTTCTTATTTTTGTGCAAGTTGTTCCAAAAGATTCGTATGTAGGTTTCAAGTATGTTGAGGGGGATTGAAATGGATCTCTAGAATGATGATTGTTTTCAGGGGTTGTTAAGAGTTTGAGATCAAGTTGACAAATTTGAGTCTGTTGACCTTCAATGAAAAACATTCCTTTCTTATAGCCTACATAAAATAAGAAGTGAGTCACAATCCACTCTGTTTTCCATCCTGCAACTGTGATGTGCATGTTGTGTTTGCAACATATGAACATATATTGAAATGGAGTGTTTTTTTGAAGGTAAGGGTTCTCATAAAATAAGAATGTGAACTTGAAAACATTGCTCTATTATAGTCTGCTTAAAATAAGAAGTGAGTCACAACCCAGTGTGTTTTCCATCGTGCAACTATTATGTGCATTTTTTGTTTGGAACATATGAAGACATATTGAAATAGAATGTTTTGTGAAAGAAAGGGTTGTCACAAAACAATAAGGTGAACTTTGAGACCTTGTTTTGTTACATTCTGTAGAAAATAAAAATGTCAGGCACGACCCACTGTGTTTTCCATCCTGCAACTATGATGTGCATTTTGTGTTCATAACAAAAATATATTTTCTACAATTCATTAGTTCAACTCATCTGATTGCAACAAATATAATGCTCACATTATTTTCCATGTTGGAAAAGACACTGTCCATACACAATTAGTTAGTTATGAAAAAATTTCTTTCGCTTTCAATTTTTTTAGCAACTGTTTCATGTGTTTCTAATTAGAGAATGTTGTTGTATGTGCTGAAATTTTTGTTCTCTTTCCTTTAAGGAATTGTTCTTCTTGTTGTTTGACTCGTGTGTTGCCATATGCCCATTGGATGTATTGCACGTGTTGCCTCGTTTAGTTCCAAACAATAGGTACAATCTCTTTAGTGCTAACATTATCTATATCTTCCACTTTGCTCACTTTTTTTTCACTGTTTCCATTGCATTGACAATGTCTTTCTAATTAGAGAATGCAGGTGTACCTTCTGAAAAAGTTGTTTTGTCTTTCGTTTCAGGAATTTTAGAACCTGTTGTTGCAGTTCTATAGAATATGTCCCACAGTTCTCAAGCATGGGTGGCTATTTGGTTGACCAACTACCACCCATATCTACCATGCAATATTCTTGCTCGAATTGAGGAATTGGGCCTCCCATACAGGTTGCGGGAAAAGATGTTAAGGAGAATTAATAGAAAAGGGCCAAACTACACAAATTTGCATTATGATAATTATGCTCACTTCTTCAATAGAGTCTTATGGGCACATATGGCCATGAACATTCAATATTATAATCTACAAATAGAGATTGTCAATTTATGTGATTGGCCAATGTCTCTTTACCAAGAAATTTGAGACCTTTTCCTAGCTAGATGCATCTGGAAGGTGTGCATTAGACCAATAGTTATCATACACAAGCACAATCTTACGGATCGGTTGATCATGAGGTTTATGAGATTCCTTAAGGGGGAATCTCTAATTAGTAATCACATAGGTCTTATGGAGGAATGGTTGCTAGCCGTGTTTAAATTCAACCACATTGTTAGGTTTGAGATCCACTATGTCAGGCCCTCCTTTAGGCTGTTACATGAGAATTACGGGGTGCCAACATTGTATGTTGTCAATTCCACCTTGACAATCAAAGTGCGAAAAATGCTTCTAGATGTTGAGAAAACAAATACTATACCTGTTCGTAAATGGTTGGCATAGTCCTCAGTGTTACCAGTACTAAATGTGGATTGTAATTTTCTTCAGATTGTATAATATTGACTCAATTTTTTTTTACATTTCATTGTGTGATGTGCATTGTTCTTATAAAATTTGATGGTAAACATGAATACACTATTTTTTTACAGTTTGTGTTTTCCATTCTACAACTTTTCTTTTGCATATTCTCTTGGAAACGTATAAGGATATTGAAATGGAATGTTTGCTGCAAGTAATGGGTTGTTAGAAAATATGAAGGTGAACTTTAATACACTGTTTTGTTACAGTCTGCATAACAAAAACTATTCTCTTAGAACAAGATTTCAGAGGTGAGGGACAACCCTGCGTGTTTTCCATTCTGCAACATATTTTTTAGCATAGCGTGTTCCAAATGTATAAGGAAATTGAAATGGAATGTTGAAATTGAAATGGAAATTTAAAATCTGTAAATGTCTCTGTACATTGGTGACTTGATGAGTTTTATTTGTAGAATATGAGTCCTTGTTGTGTAATTTTATTTTGTAGAGATTTTGGGCATAGGTGACTCCATTCCAAGATAGGGATTGGTGAATTTATAAGTATTTGGAGACCATTAATTGACTGTCCTATCTAAATAGAATTGTCAAAAGGCATAGATTGAACAATATTTGGAGTGTTTGGAATTTCCTTCCTTGAAAGGCTAAAAAGACATTGAAGAGTCATTAAAACAGAATATTTTACATGCCATGGAACTAAGTTAAGAGTGTAAGAGATTATTTTGTTGTTGTTTGTCAAATTGAATGATTAAAGGAAGCCTAATTAGGCCGATTAAGGATAGTCTATTTTGAAAGTTCACATATCGAGATGTTTAAGTTGGGGGTTGCTTTTTGTTAGTCATTTGTTGTTGATTAAAGTGTTTTGAGGAATCTACCAGAGGTTTTTGGGCTTGGTTTTTAGTTTGGGTATTTTCAAACAAGGGTTTTCTGAAGGAAAATTGCCTGAAAGGTGGATTTTTCTAGTTTAGTCATCTGACTTGTTTGCAATAGCATAGCGAGTTGAGTTGTTTGACCCCTACAATGTCATCGAATGTTTCCTGCAAGCAAGGGAAGTTATAAAATATGAACATGAACTTCAATACATTGTCTTCTTACATTGTGCATAACACTAACTATTGTCTTTGAACAAGATATAAAAACTATGGGACAACCCTATGTGTTTTCCATCCTGTAACTCTTTTTTGTGCATCTTGTCTTCCAAATGTATAATGATATTGAAAGGGAATGTTTTCTGAAAGTAAGGGTTGTTATAAAATATGAAGGTGAACTTCAATACACTGTGTTGTTACAGTCTACATAACAGAAAGTGTTTTCCTTCGAGAAGAATTGGGAAGCCCTCTGTGTTTTCCATCCTAAAACTTCTTATGTTTTTTTGTTGTGGAACGTTTTCTCCAAGAAAGGGAAGTTATAGAATATGAAGGTGAACTTCAATATGTTATCTTCTTACAGTGTGCATAACACTAACTATTGTCTTTGAACAAGATTTGCAAAGTCTAGGACAACCCGGTGTGTTTTCCATCCTGCAACAATTATGTAAAATTTGTGTTCGAAACATATGAACAGATAGTGAACAAGACTATTTTTCTTAAAGTAAGGGGTGTCATAAAACAAGAAAGTGAAGTTGAAAACATTCTTTTGTTACAATCTAGAAAAAATAAGAAGTGAGCCGCAACCCACTGTATTTTCGATGATGCTACTGTTATGTAAATTTTGTGGTGGAAACATATGAGCAGATATTGAAAAAGAGTATTTTTCTCAAACTAAGGGTTGTGAACAGACAAGAAGGTGAACTTCAAAACATTCATTTCTTACAGCCTACATAAAATAATAAGTAAGCCACAACCCACTGTGTTTTTCATGATGCGATTTTTATGTAAATAATGTGTTGGAAACATATGAGCAAACATTGAAGAAGAGTGTTTTGCTCAAAGTAAGGGTTGTTAAAAATTAAGAAGATCAACCTCAATACATTGTATTATTATGGTGTTCATAACACTAACTATTGTCTTTGAACAATATTTGCAAAGTCTAGGACAACCCAATGTTTTTTCCATCCTGCATATGTAGAAAAACTATTATGTACACAAACCAATTCAGGTTATATGGAGAAAATACTCCAAGATAAATATTTTTTTAGAAGTAAATTACCCTCCTTAAATGGAGAAGAGGTTTGAACAACTAATTTTGTAGAGGATAAACCACTCATAGAGAGTGGTTTTTTAGAATATTGAGACTTAAAACCTTACTTTAAAGGTTTTCTAGAATGATGAATAGGATTTTCTAATCCACCAATATATGCTTTGCTTTGTCATTGGCATTTGGATAAGGGCACACCATGAAAATTA
Organism: Sequoiadendron giganteum; assembly: GCA_007115665.2. Lineage (NCBI taxonomy): Eukaryota > Viridiplantae > Streptophyta > Pinopsida > Cupressales > Cupressaceae > Sequoiadendron > Sequoiadendron giganteum. The sequence goes on along the minus strand of CM021109.1, from coordinate 292,324,567 downwards.
ATACTTTACCAATCACATTGTTTTCATTAGCATATGGTTGAAGGTACATAATGAGAATCAAGGGTGCATTACTAGATTGAGATATTTTGATGGGCCTATTGTAATCACCTTTGCAATTGTTGACATTAGTCTGATTTTCATCATTCTTTTCTTGAGGCATTTCACTTGTTCATACGAAAGTTCATTTGATCTTGCGAGTGACTCATGGATAGTCCTTATTTTATGTTTAGAGGATTGAGACCCAACATTTTTTTTAGGTAGTTTTAAATATAATATGTGTTACAAATGGTGCATTTCAAAAATTAGTATATCATTGGTTTCCTTAGGGTACTAGGATATGTCTATTTCTTATTGACCATGTATTTTGATCAAGCCAAATAGATATTGTCTATTTCAACACACACCACCATCCATAGAGAGCCCAAAGAATACAATTTAGAAATGGCTAGCAAAGAAAAGTTAAACTAAGAAATTCGACCCACATTAACACTTTAAAGACCTAGTGGTTGAACTCGAAAAAATCTCTAGTCTAAGGGGATAAAAATTTTTTATGGACATAGCAATGAATATGTCCACATGATTAGCTTTGATAAATTAGAAGAGAAATGCCCTTGGTTAAGTTATAGATAGCATATATTTTAACACCATGAGGGACCCAAGAGGCATTCACCTAAATTCTTACATGCTTTTAGATAGAATCCTTCCTACAAACTAGTCTATAAGAGAATTATATTATCCACTTATATGGATTATCACAATCCAAAACTAGATTAGGGACACTTGATGGGTTTCAAATCCCATACCTCATGGATTGTTTTATAAAATAATTTCTCCAATTTCTTGATAAATGGTGACATCAATTGTTCCCATACCAACCACTTTATCATTAAAAACCAAAAGAAAATATGTATCTACCACTATAAAGCATCCAAAAGATAAGAAACCCTAAAAGATTTCATAATAAATATAAAAATATCGAAATACAATATTGATAAGTGGTCTGATTAGAAGGTGAAATCCAATACATTGTCTTCTTATGGTGTGCATAACACTAACTGTTGTCTTTGAACAAGATTTGCAAAGTTTGGGACAACCCAGTGTGTTTTCCATCCTACAACAGTTATGTAAAATTTGTGTTCGAAACATATGAACAGATAGTGAACAAGACTATTTTTCTTAAAGTAAGGGGTGTCATAAAACAAGAAAGTGAAGTTGAAAACATTCTTTTGTTACAGTCTGGAAAAAAAAAAAAGTGAGCCACAACCCACTGTGTTTTCCATGATGCAACTGTTGTGTAAATTTTGTGTTGGAAACATATGAGAAGATATTGAAAAAGAGTTTTTTGCTCAAAGTAAGGGTTGTGAACAAACAAGAAGGTGAAGTTCACAACATTAATTTCTTACAACCTACATAAAATAAGAAGTGAGCCACAACCCATTGTGTTTTCCATGATGCAACTATTATGTAAATAATGTGTTGGAAACATATGGGCAGATATTGAAGAAGAGTGTTTTTCTCAAAGTAAGGGTTGTTAAAAATTATAATCAAAGATATTGAAAAGTGCTTACATTTGTAAGTAAGATGACATACATAAGTAAGTTTTCGTAATGAAGGGACATAGGACACTGTGTTTTCCAACACTACAAGCAATCGAAGCATTTTATTTGTTCCCATCACATGGAAAAAGGAAATACCATTGTTACTCAACCAACTAGTTGTCAAAATTGAAAGTGGACTTGATAACATTTTTGGACCGTATAATATATATAACATTTCATGAAATATGAAAGTGGACTTAAATGCATTTATCGAGTGTTAGAAATAATTATTGATCATAAGGAAATAATTATAGGGCTATGAAAAGTCTGATATGAAATGGATAACAATTATGTGTTCCAATGACATGAAATTAGTATATATGTTCAGCATAATTGTTCAATAATAAAATAATTAGAGAGGCCCATGAAAAAGTCTTGTATCAAATGTATAACACCATAGTGTTGAAACATATACAAATGGTGTATCTCTACACCGCAATTGTTCAATATTCAAATAATGAAACCCACAAAGTAGAATCAATATTCACAGTTTGTCTCATCAATTCCTACGCTGTCTATTCTTTGCAATCAAGTTCATGCCTGTGTAATATATGGCACATTTCTTAGGGTCCTTGTGTATTTCGGGAGGGGTGATTCCAGATCCACGAACCCTCGCAGATGATGAATGTGAAACAATAGATTTCTTCGTAGTTTGTATTTTTTCTGTGTCAGGTTTAACACCTTCACCCTATAGCAAACAATTAATGAGAATTAACATATGCATGGAAACAATATACATAGTATGATATATACAGAAACATATCATTTATGTGTACCTCTGGAATAAAATGCTTCATCTCAGTGAGCTTCCATATGAAAAAGCCACCCATGCACTCTCTGACAGTCTCTGTGCTAGTACGTGGAAAAGGCATGTAGCATGCACCATCAATGGCATCAATAATGTTGACTCTCGCACAATTTTACGGGTGCTTAAAGCAATGGGTGTGATAATTTTTGTCGATAACATGTACAATGCCTTGGTAACCCATTTACGTAGCCTCCAAAGGTCGACACAATCATTGACCTTAAAATTATGCCCTTGAACTCTATCATTTGTTCATCCATCGAATTTTCTTGCAATGGAAACATCATTGACGTGAAGCATAATTGAAGGCACATTAAAAGATTCATAAATAAATAAGAACAGAAGCATGGAAGCATGGAAGTGTGTTGGGTTTCATACTGATATAGATGGCACACAATAGCTCTGATGGGACTTTCAAATTCAAAGGGGGGAAGGCTAGGGTTTCAAGGTTTTATATTACCCATGGTAATATAAATTGTCAATGTTTGAAACCCTTATGTTATATTTCAACGGTGACATGCTACCGAAGGTAACCGGTCACTTAAGTGATCTGGTTGAGCCTTTTCTCCATACTCTTCTTGACCCCTTTCACCCAGCCTGTCGGTCTCTTTTTTCCACCTAGGCTTAAACATTTATACCGCTGAAGGTTGTACTGGTCAGTCCCACCTGAATATTCTACATGTCCTACATGCAATTTGGCTAACCGTCCGATCACGGGTTTTGATCTAGACCATTTCTCGTAAACCTCATAGTTTTTCCTGTTGATGTCACTAAAGTAGTGTGAGGTCTGCGAGATGTCACCATCTGGCATGTACAGAGGAGTGTGGTCTTTTCTTGAGGTGCCTGCAGCGACATGTGGCCATGTTTTCACCAGCGAAGGGATTTAATGATGGGGTTAGTAATAATTGTCCCTCGCAAACCTCGCACGATCAGAGTAAATATTCCTAAAGTACTGCGAGATCTACGAAGAGGCGACACATGGCCTTTTTTTTGAAGCGACAGGGCTAAGTGGGACCTACTGTCTGGTTGCGACCTGCTATTTTCATGGGTTATGATTGGTTGTGTTCTTTCCTAGGCGCTGATGTGGATTGTCAACATTCATTGACTCGATTTGAGTCATCTAATTTGCTAGGTCTGTTCTGTATCAGTGGTTCAAATTCAAAGGGGGGGTGTTGTTCATCCGTGTGATGATTTTGTGTGCTCTATAACTTATTTCATTAATGGCGTAGGTTTTTCCGGAGGATCTTCCCCTATTTTTCTTACGTGCAAACGATGCCCTCCTGTTAAGTGCGATGATGGGCTGTACAACATTTCTTCATGAGCCTGGAATACTCTTATGGTTGCTATGTCAGCCACTAATCGCTCAAATGCTTGTATTGCATTTAAGCAATTAATATCCCTCGCACCAATTCACTCTATAAATATTTGCTAAGTTACCCAATATTATCATTGCATTTTGAGTTGTATTGTTTGCAGGTGGTGGTTTTTCTCCTATATTTTGCAAGCTATTTTTCTTCAATGGACAAATCTGTAGGGTGCAGGAGTGCCAGAGTAAAGGCCAGGAGGTCGCTGCTCGAGAAGGAGAAACCTGCTCTCGGAACACTCGAAGTTTCTACTCAAAGTGTTGGCAAAAGGCCTGAGTGTTGTGCATCCCCTGTTTTGATTTCATCAAATTCTGATGGCAACGGGTCTGAAACAGACTCAAATTACCGATGTTACCTGGTGGCCTTGATTGAGCTCATGGGTGTAAACGAAGAGGTCCTTGTAGTCGAACCAATAATTGTAGTGGCACCATGCCAGGTTGTTGGGTGTTGTTCTGATGTGGATGGAGGGAAGAAGGTGTTTCCACTTCTTACTGAGGCGAGAACTCGAAGCGGTCGCCTGTATCAAGGCCATGGGTCGACTTGATGTTGGCTGGTGTGTATTGCTTTCTCGGTGGTTGGTTTTTGATGATATGGACGTGTGCGTGTTTGGCATGCTTTTTTGTTTGTCTCTCCGACTGGTTATTGTGTAACCATTTTTTGATTCCTTGGATCTTGCACTTTGCTCTCCAATGATGAGGAATGTGAATTTGAATTTCATTGTAAATGAAATTCAATTTTGAAATTAACAATGTAGCCTAATGCTTTGTTGCTCTCTTGTTCTATAAAAGAGATTTCATGGCTCATTGTTAAGGGTCAGATTTTGGATCCAAGAGGTTTTGAATATATGTATAGTCAGTTCATTTACTGTAGTTTTTCTTGGAGGTTTTAGTTAATATCTTTTCTAGTCAAGTTTTCTATGAAGCAAGCAAGCTTTGTTGATGTAATTACCAATATTCAAGCAATGAATGATAATCATTTTGAAATAATTGCTCTCCTAATTATGTGTCATAAGTTGTGAATGAGCCTATTAATGATATTTTCATTCACTTTCAATGGTATATTTGAATTTGTTCTTCATTTCCCTACTTTAACTCAATGAGTTAATGAAATTGCTTGAAAATGAGTTACAAATTTATGATTATACATTCAAGATTGCTAAGGAGTGTTGTTTTAAAAATTAAAATTCATAT